>LSSL01002113.1:0-10269 GCA_001953115.1 Smittium mucronatum
AAAAAAAAAAGTATGTAGCTATTTCTCCAAAGATTCAAAAAGTAACTTCAAACTATAATTCATTTAAACTAGGAAATATAACAATAGAATAATAAATAATTATTGCTATTTGAAATAATTTTATTTTAAGATATGATAAAGTGTAAACCGAAAAAATTTTTACTCAATAAAATTTGATTATCAATTATCAATTTAACTTTATTTTTTTCGAATAATCTATAAAATAGAATCAAAAACTTATCTATTATTAAGATATTCGATTCCGTGAAATGCCAAAAAAAATATTTAGGATGCTCTAAATTTTTTAATGCCAAAACTGTAAGCATTTTTCCTAGCTTGGTGTCTTTATGTACATGTCGAAAAAAAATTCTATATTATACCAGAATTATAAAAATATAAATAAAATCAAAAAATGTGTATAAGAATAATTAATAATTATTTTTATTGTGAAGAAAGTTCTGGGATATATTTGATTTTGTAATGTAAAAATTCTTAATGAAAAGGAATTCATTTTCAAATAAAAGATGGGTTATCAAAAAAAATTTACATAATTTTTTTTTAAGCTGCCCATGTAGAAAATAGTTTCGACCAATTAACGTTGGGAAATTTTTATATTTGATGAAATGTCCAAAGGGGCAATTAGCATTTTATGAAATATAATTTGGGTCAAAATTTGGGTCGAGTGTCGTGGCAACGGTGAAATAATGGGAAAAAATTTATCAATGTCATCATTCCAAATAAAATCACAGGAATACCCAATTTTGATTAATTTTAATTGGTCTACATTTATATTCGTTTAATTTGAGAGTCTTTAGATAATGATTATTCTATAACCAAAAATTTATATCTTCAGATTCTGAAGAATATCAATCGAAATAAGACACATTTTCAGTATCAGTATGATTAATTTTTAAAATTTGTTTTTTAAAAATTTAGGTGTTATATTTATTTCGTTTTTTTTATGTATTATGACTTATTATAGCATAATTTTTTTTCCATACTCACTAATAACCCTTTCAAATAAATCTCCAACTTTATTTTAAGTTGATTGAGCATATCTTCTGTATAACAGAAAATTTTATTAACATCATTTTTTTTTAAATTTATGAAATTTCTTGGATTAGGTTTGAAAAGTAATTATTTTGTTTAACTTATAATATTTATCAATTATTAAATCATTAGAGAACTCATTTTCATTTTTATTCAAATAATAAAAAATCGTAGCCTTGTGATTTAACGTTTATAAAGTAGCTCATTCTAACGTTTTCAAGATTGTTTTTTATATTTTGGTATATTCTATCTTGGAAAAATTCTTTTGAAATTTATTTATTCTCATGAATGTTTTTTAAAAAAAAATATATGACAGCTATTGATGCCCAAAGATCAACATTTTCAAAGTCTGAATAAAAAAATATTCATCTTTAAGCATCAGAATTTTTTTTTATAACATAAAGAAAATGAAAATTTACAAATATATCTATATTCTTTATTATAATTGCTATAAAAGTATACCATAACGATTTTTTGAGCAAAAAAAATGCTTCTATTTTTGTATATCATCATAGATTTTTTAAGTAAAATTTACCAATAAAAAAAATTAATTACAAAGTCGTTGAATTTTTTTGTAGAGAAAAAACAAAATAGGTAGATTTTTTCTATAGTTAGCCGAATTTTAATGCTCTTACTTTACCGAAAAACTTATTTTGATTTTTTGGTGAAAAAAAAAGAGTATGCTAAAAAAAAAAACCTATATTTCAATATTTTTATGAAAAATGAAACAGGATTTAGCTAATTCGCATAATTTTGATCTTTTTTTAAATTTTTTTTAAATTTTACAATATTTAGGTAAGATAATTGTTTTTATTCACAGCTATTTCTGGAATGTATACTGGTAAATAACAGATTCATTTCATGTTATTTAAATACTAGCGATAAAGTTAAAATGGGGTTTTTTGAGGTTTCGTACTTTCAAGCAAAGTTTTAAGATGTATTTTAATTCAAGATAAATAATTAAAAGTATATAAGAGAATGGACAAGCTATTCTTTTAGAATTAGTCAACATTATTTAATAAGTTTTGAAAACTATACTTTTAAGCTTCAAATTAATTTTTTTATGTCAGTAATTTGGATTTTTACAGTAGAAGATCAGTGAATTTTATATAATTATTTTTTTATTATGTGATTTTATTTGAAGGAAAAATCAGCAAAATTACGAGAGAAAATAATAGTAAAATGTATTTAAGAAATATAAAAGTTAATTTCCCCAAAATCCAATGAATTCCTAGGTGAATCCGAAGTTATATATATCGTTCAATATGCTTTACCAGGAATCTGGGCTAATTACGATGGATGTACAAGGTTATGGAGTATTTTCAATATACGGATTTACTGATGGAGTATTTTGCGACTTTAAATAAATATGTCTTATTTTTATATGTATAGTTGATATGACCAAAGACGAAAGACCAATTTTTTTCTGCAAAATCCTAATTTTTTTCGTTTTTATTTGATAAGGTAATTTTTTTTGCGAAATGGTCTAGTTTCGTGTAAAAGTTTATGTTAAATAATTGTTTTCGATTAATAAATATTTTTATTAAAATTGGAAGAATTAAATATTAATTCAAATTTCATGCCCCTTATTGTGGCTAAATTTACAAACCAAGATATAAATTTAATAAGAATCTTAATATATTGGCATTATAAGTTATCTTTGTGCGATAAAACATCTTTATAAAACTTATAAATACAACCAATTAAATACATATAGGATATTTTTTCCTATTATTTATGAATTGATAGGATTTTTGATTATTAACATTTATTATAACGATATTCCGGGGATTTTTTGCGTATTATTTTTAAATAATAGAAGAATTCGTTTTTTTGGATATTAACATTTTGAAAGGAAAACCCTGGGATCAAGAATGAAAATCTGAACGCGTTTCGCATACTGGAACCACCTATATATATGTAAAACAACATTTAAAAATAAGTAATTTCATTTTAATATGAACTTTTTCTAAAAGCAATTAATAATAAATCTTAGTGTAAAAAATTTTCAAAATTTCTTATTGGTAAATTAGAAATAGTCGTTCAGTCACTTCACCGAAAAAAACTGGCAGGAAATAAATTAAAAAAAACAGACATCTGGAAAAAAATATGGCTAAATAAGAGTATAATAACCAGAATATAAACTTTCTCGATAAAATCAGAATTTTTTAATTGGGTGTTTTCTTCTATAAAAAGTCATTTTGGATTTTTCGGAAAATATCTTATGGGTTTTTGGGAAATAATTGTTGAAATTTTAAGACATAGTGACAATTTTTTGAGAAATATTTTTGGCTATTTGGGAAAAGAGTCAGTAATTGAAAAATTGTGCTAGTAAACTGGAAAAAATATTTTCGTCTGATTGGGAGGGAATTCCAATGTTGGATGGATATTCTCAAGTATGAAAATAAAAATATGAAGAAAAGACTTTTATCTTTTTATGCATATATTTATATATTTATAAAACTTATAATATTTTCACTATATAACAACATCCTGAAGCTTAATTAAAGTTGAAGGTTTTAAGAATAAAAAAATACTTTTCAAACAAAATATGACATTGGTTTGTATGTGAAATTGGTGTAATTTCATGACGAAATTCTTGAAAAAAATTTCAACAGCAAATTTCAAATCATCTATACAATCAGAAAAAATAGTTCATCCTATATATTAAAACTTGCCTATATATAATAATATACCAAAAACCAATGATATAGATAATCCTAGTCAATATGTTATTTATGCACAGGATTAGAAGATAGATATCTTTTTAATCAAACAGAACAATTTTTTTAAGCTCAAAAGCTCATCTCTTGTAGTTATAGCCATGATTTTTTGGGGATTAAATTGATGGGCATTCAAGTTTAGCTTTTGTGGATTAAACTGATTGATATTTGAGGATATTTTCGATAACTAATCTATACATTAAAATGTTTATCTATTATATGAAAGATATGAACTAATATATGTAAAAAATTAGAAAAATACAAGTAGAGACCAAAATAAATTGTAGTAAACTAGTTTTACTCATGTAAAGACAGTTTTAATAAAAAATATTGTCAATTGATTACACCCTCTTATATATTTTCTAAAAAATAATTTTCTTAAAGAGAATTTGTGTTTTAGATTTTAATAAAGAGTATAATGCCTTTCATGGTACTTTATGTAAACGCCTTTTTTTTTTTTTGCTTTTTTAGGGCCTTTGGATTTATAATTGAACTAGATTTAAAATAATTACAATTATGGCTCTAAATAGGTGATCTGTACAGTTCATATTTCGTTAAATTCAAAACGATAGGTTTGGTGGATAAGATCTCGGGTCATTTTTGGGACTTGAAGGAGTTAGATTTTTCTTTTTTGACAACTTTGGTATTGTGAGAAACCAGAATCAAAATTCAAACTAATTATAATCTCGAGCACCTTCCACATCGGTTTTTTTTATTGATTAAATTGTGCTAATTATTAATACATCTCAACATTTGATTATCCAATAATAATCGATTTTAATTGATGATTATACTTTATTTATATGAAGCTTCTAAGAAGCTATTAGAAAAGCGACACTCTAAATAAAAATCCCACATTTGCCTGATTGCTTCTTTTCCTGCACACACTCCTACGATATTCTGGGAAATTATTTATTGTAACTTTAATTATTAGTAAGTAACTAACGGAGATAAATGAATTTAAGAATTATTTATAATTATTAAGGCATTTGGCATATAAAGGAAAAAATTGGAAGATTTGTACCCCCAGCTCAAAAAGGGTTAATTATATTAATTTGAATCCATTGGGATTTATTATTTTTATATCCATACACTAATTACAAATTGTGCTTAATTTTGAAATCAGGATCCGTGCTTTTTTTTCTCATGGTCAATAAATTTTGTATTATTCTACGTCGAATCTTGAGTTGGCAAAGCGTGTCACCTTGCACTTGTACCCCTTTAATATTATACTAATTAGATTTATCTAATGATTAATTTAGTATTTATTGGCTTGTTTTCTAAAGTGAGGTGGCTCTATTTCACGAATGAGTTTTTTTAAAGAGAGTGGTTATGCTAACATAGTGATGGAGAAAAAAATTATTTGTTTTAATTTGAATCCAATATCAGATAAAATCACTTGAAAAAAAAGAGATTCAGAAATTCACTCATTAAAATACCTTGCATATTTGAAGCCCATGAGATAAGAGTTTTATTAGTAAGATATCGCTTTAACTCTCTCAGGGTAGATGGTACAAAAATGGCATTCATTTTTTATTCTCTGCTATCACCAAGAAAATAATATTTATACATTATTGGATATATTAAAAAAAATAGCTGATTGAAATAGTTAATAAGTTCTAATAGGAATGAGGCACAAATTTGGATTGGAAGGGGATAAAGAAAACTCACAATGCATAACAAAAAACTAATACTCTAAAATTAGCTTTTTTCGAGAATGGAGGCATTTAAATCAAAAAAGAGTCAGAATAATCATAACAATGCTATGTGGGGGAGGGTTAAAGGGTTGGCTTATATCGGCTTTAAAATATGTGATATGTGTTTAATTATTCCGAATTCGTAATTGGATGACTGATCCCAACAATTACGATATTTTCTGTTGGGCAAATTAAATGGTTTTTTGAATTTTCTTTAAATGCTGTATATGTCTATTTTTGGATAAGTGTAATGCATGTTTATATTTTATATAACTATGCATAAATTTACAAAAAAACAATGCCTTTGATGTTACATTGTGTCAATTGGTTACTTATCTAAGCTCTTCGTTAATTACTAATAGATCTTGATGCATTTTCTAGGTTGTTCACAGGATAGCAAAATACGTTTTATTACTTCAATTTTTATTGGATAATCTTTTTTGAAACATGTGCCAGGAATAATTTGTTAGCGGTTCCCAGCAATTGAAATGTTGAGCTATGATCCTTTCCAAATATGGTAATAGTGTTCTCTAGTAAACTAAGTAAATATTTATATACTGTGTCACATCTGATAATAAATCCGCGATGAAAATCCCACATCTTATTTTTTAGGCTCTTCGCAAAATGAATTACAAAGGTATGTTTTATTGACAACTTTTTATAAGCAGCTGTAACTTAACTCTCAGAATTTCCCATAAAAAGTATAAATAGAAATGAATTTCTTGAATATTATTTCATCAACGAACAAAGCCTTAAAGCATTCTAGTTTTTATGTTAAAAGATTTTTTAAAACTTCCATCTGTAAATAAAGATTAAATTTTTTTGTTTTTTTCTGTACAAAAATGGTAACAGTAGCCAATTCCGCATCAGAATATTCTAGAAATGTTTTCGGTGATAAAAAACAACATATGGATAAAGTAATTGAGATCCTTAACTCGCAAGGATTAATGCATAGCTCTCTCGTGAATTCCGAGGTTGAGTGGTTTTATGAAAGCTTGGGGATGGACGATCTCTATTTTATGATGGAGAAGCCCTCCGTTGTTGCTGATCATATCTTGGGGTTCTATGCATCGAGACTAGCTGGAATTAGTTCAAAAAAGGAGAAATTTGAAATAAATTTCGACAGAATTGATGATGAGTCTGCTGTCTTTATTCATACATCCACCCCTGGAGTATCCAGGATCGATGGACCCCACTATGAACAAATCATTGATGAAAATTATTTAGATATCAGCAATCCAAAATTAGCATACAGACTTGAAACGTACCGATCTACTGGAACGATTTCTGATAAAGCAAAGTCCAGCGTTAGAGCATATTTTGTAAACAAATGTGACTTTGTTAATCCAGCTCCTGACAGTATTGAGTCTCGAGATATAAATCAAGTAGGAGATAAAATTTTCTTGGCAAAAGTTGCTGATGATAACAGAAAGAAATATCAAGAGCTCATCAATTTGGCTCTTGAAAGAACTGGGCCCGTTATCCAATGCGAAATTGAAGAAACACTCGATGAACATAGAATTCTTATTGCTTATAGACAAGGCAGTACCTCCTCATTGTTTGCTGGTTTGTCGGATCTTTATCATTATAATGGTTTTTATAGTAGCAGAAAGTATGTTGAACAATTTTCAAATGGTATTACTGTCATTTCTTTGAGCCTTGTTCCCTCAAGGGTTCAATCGAGAGAAGATACATTGCTATCGCTTGAGCAGGTTGTACGTGGTGCTAGTCTCCTTTATTGCCTTCCAAATTCTCCACTTCAGATAATGTTTAAAAAATCCGAGCTGTCCGTGCAGGAAGTTTCTTATTCTTACATCTGCTGGATCTTTGCTCAGCATTTTTTGAACAGGTTGGGAAGCGAATTCACTACTCTTTCTGAAATTTTGGGATCTTCAGCCCCAGAAAATGTCGAAATATTAAATAACATTAAAAAAAGACTCAGACAGGAGACCTTTACTCGAGAGACAATTCTCAGCGTAATTTTGACTCAAGCTCCTTTAATAAAGTTGCTTTATAATGAATTCGCCATCGCACACTATGTTAGTTCGGCGTCAAATAAACTTAGACCGTCCCTTTCTATGCTCAGACTAAGTGATTCAAAGCAATTGAGTGATGAAGAAATTGATGCTAAAATAGTATTATCCGTTCATAATTCCAAAGAGCTTTTGATTATGAGATCATTTCATCAATTTAACAAACACGTTCTAAAGACCAACTTCTATCAGCCGACAAAGGTGGCTCTTTCTTTTAGAATGAGTCCTGGATTTCTTCCTAAAGTTGAATATCCCGAATCACCCTATGGAATATTTTTGATAGTTGGTGCCGAATTCAGAGGGTTCCATGTCAGATTTCAGGACATTTCAAGAGGTGGTCTCCGAATTATTCGATCAAGAGACGAGGAAGCCTATACTTCAAACCAGAGATCTCTATTTGATGAAAATTACGCTTTAGCTCTTACTCAACATAGAAAAAACAAGGATATTCCTGAGGGAGGTGCCAAGGGAACTATTCTACTTAATATTGATTGTCAAGATAAACCATTTGTTGCATTTGAAAAGTATGTGGACTCCATTTTGGATCTGATACTAGTTGGTAATAGCCCTGGTATTAAGGAAAGAATTGTTGATCTTTATGGCAAAGAGGAAATTTTATTCTTTGGCCCCGATGAAGGCTCCGCTGGTTTTATGGATTGGGCAAGTAAGCACGCCAAACATAGGGGTGCTAGCTTTTGGAAAGCATTTACCACTGGGAAATCTCAAGATATGGGAGGAATTCCCCACGATAAATATGCAATGACCACCAACAGTGTCCATCAATACGTTTTGGGAATCTTGAGAAAGCTTAGCATTGACGAATCTACTATCACCAAATTCCAAACCGGAGGGCCTGATGGTGATTTGGGATCTAACGAGATCATTATAAGCAAGGATAAGACCACGTCAATAGTTGATGGCAATGGAGTTTTACACGACCCTTCTGGTATTAACAGAGAAGAGCTTTTGAAACTTGCTAAGAACAGGAAAATGATAGATAACTTTGACATTTCTAAATTGGGTAATGGTGGGTTTAGAGTACTAGTTGACGAAACAAAGATAACTCTACCTGATGGTACTTTTGTTCTAAATGGTTTAGACTTTAGAAACACATACCACACTAGCCCTTATTCAGCTGCAACATTGTTTGTTCCATGTGGGGGTCGACCTGAATCAATCGATGTTAATAACGTTTCTAAATTGATATCTTCTGATGGTGTTCCAAGATTCAAGTATATTGTTGAAGGTGCAAACTTATTCTTCACACAAGATGCCAGAATTCGTATTGAAAAAGCCGGTGCTGTATTATTTAAAGATGCTTCATCAAACAAAGGTGGAGTTACTTCATCGTCGTTGGAGGTCCTATCTGCCTTGAGTTTCTCTGATGATGAGCATAGGAGCTTGATGTGTACGCAGCCTGATGGAAGTCTTCCTGAATTCTATCAAAAATATGTCAAAGAAGTTCAAAACAAAATAATTCGCAATGCGAGACTTGAGTTTGAATGTATTTGGAAGGAATCGCTAAGAACTGGGAAGCCAAAGTGCGTCCTTTCTGACGAAGTTTCTAAGGCAATTGTTATAATGCGTGCTCAATTGGAATCTACTTCTCTTTGGGACAACCTTAAACTAAGAAATGTAGTCTTAGAGGAAGCTCTTCCTCCTCTAATACTCCAAAACCTGGGTTTAGAGACTATAATGAAAAGAGTGCCTCAGGCCTACTTAAAATCCATATTCAGCGCTCATCTTGCATCAGGCTTTATCTACGAGTTTGGAACTGAGCCTACTCAATTTTCATTCTTTGAATATATGAGCCCATATTATTCTAAAGCTAAATAGTTTTACCATCCATAAATTTTTTACTAATAAACCTTTCTACACCCTTCTTGGGCCTAAAAATTTGATAATTTTCTATTTCTGTATTCAACGTTTTTTATTAAATATTATTAAAAATTTAACGTAAGTTCTGACAGAATAATAAACGTATGGGCACTAAATTTTTATACCAGTATAGAAATAAGATTATATGAAAGTCCTCAATAATTATCGAGAACCTTAATAAATCCATACATTTTTTAATCTTCTACTAAAAATATTTTCTCTATAACTTTACAGATCTCTCTATCTAGATTTTTTTTAGTTGAATCATCCAATAAGCTCTCTCTCCTTTAGATTTCCGGACTCAGCAGCAGAGAAAACTGGTGTACAGCCAGCAAATACATCGACATATCCGACCATATGCCTATTACTGCCGAGTAGAATTTCGATTCACTTGAAATTCCAGCCTCTCTCTCTCCTTTAGATTTTTTTATTTGAATTAGCCAATAAAATTGCTGCATATCACAAATGGCCAACTAAAAAAACTTGGATCGCCGACCTCATTACAGGGTTTTTCATTCCAATAGACACTTTTTTTCATTTGAAATGACACTTTTTTTCATTTCAATAGACACTTTTTTTCATTTCAATAGACACTTTTTTCCATTCCAATAGACCCTTTTTTCCATTCCAATAGACCCTTTTTTTCATTCCAATAGACCTTTTTTTCTGGACCTGTGGGGTCATTCTTATAACCAATAATTCACTTTAACTTATAGGCATTGATATATGTCATTATTGGTTAAAATACTATTGTTCTTAGGTATTATAAGCTTTTTCTTTTTGATTGGTATAAATAATTATTAAGTCCAATGATAACGCTTTTTTTATTTTAATCAAAAAAATAACCCCGCAAATCTAAAAAAAGGGTCTATTGGAATGGAAAAAAGG
>LSSL01002114.1:0-17328 GCA_001953115.1 Smittium mucronatum
GCTACCTCCGAGGCAAATCCATAAGGATAAGCGTCGGAATCAACCACTTCATGGTCGCGCCTGACCATGCCCATAGCACTAATGAATTATTGCCAATACTACTTTACTTTACTTAACTAAATAAAAGGATGATTAGGTAACAATTCCTAATCCCCTAAACACAACAACTACTCTAACTACTACTCTAAGATGGAGAGTTGGGTAACAAATCCCAACCTCCAAAACACTACACTACTTTACTAACTAACTAAAAGGAGAGAATTGGGTAACAAATCCCAAACTCTAAAATGCAACAACTATTAACTAACTAACTAATTAATGACTACCAGAATCGAACTGGTCAAACTATACTGAACAATATAAAATAATTATATTGAAAATCAAACAAAAGACTAACTAGTCTAACCAAACTACTATAAGGAATTAAAAAGAGTCTTCTAGTGTGCTAAAACTTTCAGACTATAAAAAGGGCGTAATTCCACCTAGGACGAAAAGGCGCGTCCTACCTCTTTAGTGTCTAAAATTTGAATTTTATTTATTTAGCTCGGAACGACTATTAAAAAATAGATAATATTATATGAAAGTAATATGGGAGGGTATAAAAACTAACTTTGTTTTAAAATTTAATTTCTTTCGTGAATTACGAATTTTCTTACTTAATTTTTATTTAAAAGCTGCAGAATAAAGCTCAAATGTGGTCATACATTGTCCATCGCCAATAGTTTGTCAGATCTCAGGTCACGAATGGGGCTCCGAATTTTATTTGATTAATATACCAATCGAACAAAATGATTTTTAGCTTTTATAATCGATTTTTTTTTTTCGTTAATCGATTAATAGTATTTTTAGAAGGTTTTTTGGGTAAGCGATCTTTCTTTTATAAATCGCGTACTTTGAAACTTAAAAATATTATTAGATAAAATAAATAAAATTATTCGATCCTGAAAAATTGAATACCTAAAGCATAGCTGTAGTTGGCTATATTTTGTAATTAAATATAAAGAGAAATTTTCGTAAATTCGTAGGAATATTTTTATATTTTTACACCCAAATTTTATTCAATGTATATTTTAACTAATAATTAGATGATAAAAAGGAGTATAAAATAAGAAAATTTAATGTAAAAGTAGCTGTATTATTATTCAATAAAATTTAATATTTCCAAAATAGATTAATCGATTAAGTTTTTTTGAATTTTAATCTTTAACATTACAATACTAAAAGCGTTTAATAACCAAGTCCTATTCTTGAAGAACAGTCTGGTTATGTTGCATTATATCACATATAGGAGATATATATAAGTTACCACCTTTATTTGGTAATATAACTGAAATTAACAATAATAATAAAAATTAATTTTAAAATTTTTCATATATATGTTTTAAAATACACTTAATTATATTCTTTTCATTTTTTCTTTCGCATAGGTATACTGCCAGCTTAATAAATTTTAGGTACTAATAATTAGAACTTTAAAATGAAAATTCATAAACTTAAGAACATAACTGAAATTATGGATCTACATTATATTCAGATTATCAGAAACCTATCTGTAAAGTTCAATGCATTCATGGCGCAAAATGACCATCAAGGAATCCATAAAGAGCATTTGATGGATGTTCAAACTCCGGAATGTGATGACCAACACATAAAAACCCGAACACCAATAATGGAAGATAAAGCTACCCAGCACTACTTGAAGCCATTCAAAGCGTGAAATAAGACTTCTTTAGGAACCTACTTGAAGACTATTTCAGGAAAAACATTATTTAAGGGTGTCAAAAATTCATCCCGATTAACTACAATCATCCATTACTGAACGACTCAGCACCTCCTAACGTCAATAAATGGACTTGAAGCTGTAAAATATACATAAATCACTCCCACAGCTTTCTAGACCAAAGGATCATTACATTCATACCAATTAAATCTCAGGAGGCACATTAATGCAGAGAAAGAGTAATTTGTACTAGTGGAGACAATGATAGAGCTGCAATAGTATTTAGTCTCAACGATTTCCCAAAGCAGGATTGAAAAACTAATTGAATTGATGGGACTTCCAAGCCGTGCATCTCAGATTATCATATAAACGATCAATTAAACATGACATCCACAGCAAAGAAGATGATTAGCATATGTAGGAGTCAACGAAAGTTTCCGTTTCGCTAGTACTAGAATTCAGTATATAGCTTTTCCACTGCAATAGAGGAAAATAAAACAGCTTCCCCAGTCTAATACCAGCATAGCGCCTCCAATAATCAAGAATGACAGTATCAGGAAAAGATAAACCAATTTTTTTCTCGAAAGAGCAAAAATTCGGACGATGATTAGAGAAAAATTAGTTCCTCGCCCGTGGGAGGACGCCACGCTTAATTTTGAGCCGCTTGGGAAAAACTCACAGAAAATCAATTGGTGAAGAAAATAGTGGATAGAGGGTTTTTGATCCCGTTCAGGGATCCAATCCCGAACATCAAGAAAAATTCACCACATGAGGGGAATTTTATAAAGTATTTTGCGAAGGAGAGAGTAGAGGCGCAGCCGGAGCATCTTCATTCGCCAAAAGTCTTCAGAAAATTTTAAAAATGCGGGGAGCGCCCACGGCCGTGGAGGCGGGACCCTCAATACGACCTATACGGAGCTCTCCAAGTGAAAGATGACCCAAGAGGCGATCAGATCTATATCTAATGAATTGGAAGCTCTGCTGACAAACAAAACGATAGAGGAAGTAAAGGATAGGAGCCTGAGATTTTACAGGAACCTATTTATTACCATAAAGAAGACGGACAACCTCCACCTCGTATTGAACTCCAGAAACTCCACAGCCATGTATAGGAGGGCTTTTTCAAGATGGGGACCCTAAAATAGATATAAATAATGATCATGAAGAAGCATTAAATGTCTTCATTAGATCTCGAAGACGCAGTTATGCATGTTCTGATTCATTAGACGTGAAATAAATATCTGAGATTTGTATGTAACAGGGGGTCTATCCAATTTTGAGTCCTCCCCTTTGGCTTCTCACTGAATCTACACACATTTACCGAGGTTCCCAAGCCGGTAATTATCTTGGCTCATACCCAGAGGATCTGAGTCTCAACCTACTTGAAAGTTCTGCTGATAATAGGAGAGTCCAAGGAGAAGTGTATAAGGATCATAGAAATTGTTTTTTCCCATTTAATCAATCTAGTATACAAAATCAAATGAAGAAATCCATTACAATACCACCCAATCAATAACACACTTTGGGGTTGTGATAAACTCTCGAGAAATGAACCTGAAAGTCTCCAAGGACAAGCTCAGAAACCGCATCTGAGGGACCAACAAACTATAGAAGAAGGGCCAGACGGGATTTAGGGATCTGAAGAACTTTATTTGCAAAGCACAGGAAATTTCAGCAGCTCCCCTCCCTGGTTTTCTAATCCTGATAATACTGCTAGAATTAAATAAAAATTCATTGAAGAGATTGAATTCATGAACAGCGTCATTAAATTTGATCAAACTTGCTTTACAGAAAATATAATTCTATCACAGAAACTCTAATAAATGAAAAGGTCAATCATTTCTTCTGGAGACTTCAGAAATGGAAGCCTTTACATATGCCAGCGACAAAGAATGGATGATAGTTATGTTATCTCAATCATACTCCGGTTAATGGCCTCAATATTTGGTATCGACCCACATCAACGCCAAAGAATTTTTAACAGTATTATATTCTTCCTGGTTTCCCAATGTTGTTAGGCGCTCTGTGTTATTCTAATCAGGCAACTTTAAAACTCTGGTTTAAGCCAGGAAATTTGGAGGAACTATCTCTCCCAAATTGCTAGAGTTTCAGGGAAGATTTGGTTTCATTGCCTGAGAAACTACACACATCATCAGACGACATAAGTACCAACGTACACCAATCCCACTGACACGCCAAGCAGTCTGAAGGCTCAGATAGAATGCCCTCTTTCCAAAAAAGCTTTCGAGAGGTTGCAGAAATTATTTTTCATATACGACATCGATCTATTTGCGTCGAAAGAAATTTCAAAATACCGAACTATACAGTTGGTACACAGACGTAAAAGCAAAATGAATTAATGCCCTCACACATTCATGGAATCAACAGAGCATCACTTATTGTTGAATTCTATTTAATTTAATCTCACAAGTGATTCATAATTTCAGGAAAAAAATATCTCACTCTTAAGTTGGTGATATATATATGGAAGTCAGTATTATGGTTTTCAGACCTCATAAAACTAGCTCTGGCAACGCCTATACAGAAGCAGGCAACGATGGTTTTTCCAGATCCCAAAAGCAGAAAATCTTCACTTAAGGACATCAAAAAATATTCTCTATCAGCTTGAAGGGTCACCGGAGTTTTCTCAAAAATAAGGCCAAAATAAGGAAGCTATAGACCTTTTACTTCAAAAAGAACGAATTTTATAACATCGAACAAGAAATAGCTCTATCCAACAGAAGTTTATAAAATAATTAGAGGTTAAGAACGAAGTAAGTAACTATTAAACAGCCCATTCGATAAATATTTTAGAAGTATTATTTATCTCAAGAAAGTTAAAAGTCAGTAGACTCAAGTTGTAAAAATCTAAAATCGTTCAAAAATTTATAAAAAACAACATACAAATGAATTCGGATCAATGATATTTATTTATCGATAATTTAGAAGAAATAAATATAAAGACTTAAGATGGAATGAATATTGACATCAATTTCATTATATATCTTTATGTGTCTGACGGACCATCCATCACACTTATAATAAAAGATCTTACATCAAAGAATTTTTGGTTATTATGCGGTATGTATTTTTTTGTGCTCCAGTGACATACATAGTATTTAAGACATCAGAACTATCGTTTATGATCACGAGATAAGATTTATAATCGTATAATCTAAAGATTAACGAGGAGTAAACCCCATAGAAAAGCTGTGTATAGTAAAGACACATAAAAAAATATATTATTTCAGATAGATTCTAATAAAGTATACAAGGAAAAATTAGCTTACTTACGTTTTTCAAGGTCTCAATCTAATGACAAAACGATCATTGTTAATCACTCGTTTTGACATTTGAAAGATAATTCCGAGTCCCTCTCCGTCGATAGCATTTCCAAAAAAAATTAGTAAATTACACGTATGATTTAAAATAAAGGAAATACATTACTCAAAGCCAGAGCTATTGTTCAACCTTGGAAGCCAATGCCGGAATATCAGCGAATACTGTTATCTCCCAAGAAATTTGGTATTGCTTTGACATGTTTGATAAACATTACAGATTAAACAGGAATACAGGAGTGAAATTTAAAAATTCCATACTTTGAAGTAACTTATATATAATCCTATATGAGATATAATGCAAATATTAATCGAGCTCGGATAGCGAGTATTGATTAATGTTATAAGATTTTAGGAGATATATATATGTTTCACCCACCCAGTACTCACTTGACCTATGTGAAAAGTTAATAAGGATAAATTATATGTATTTTACAACATATATATGAATTTTTTTAAAAAAAAATCTTTTTAGAATTTTAAATTTCAGTTTTATTATCCAATAAAGATGGTAACTTGTGAATATCTCTTATAATAGTATAATATTAATTAATATTAGCTCACTGAGCTCGATTATAATTTAAATTTAATCCAATTTAAATTTCGCCAAATATAATTTTAAATCAAGTTTATTACTTCCAATTGGAGAGATACAAACTGCGTTCGAGTTAATATTTTTATTTTTTACGGAATTTTATTGTAAGATAACTTCATCAAAAACTATACTAAAAAACATGAAAAAAAGAAAAAATCTTATAGAAAAGACTATTATCCTAAATACAATAAGTTACTCTGCTGAACTACCAGCTTCTTACCTAAAGAAATTTGTGCAATATACCAACCGAACCCCCCCCCCTCCCTGACATTGCTTCAATTAGGTGTATGTCTGAGGTTTCATGCAGTCAAGAATTAAAATCTTTGTAAATGAACAATAATTTATCGAAGCTACTGTGCTCCTATTTAGAGCCTACTTCTAACCGGATTAAAAAAATTATGCTCCTACCCCACGTGGGTTTGATCGACATGACTTTCCTACAAATAGCTGTTAGGTTCTGAGATCCATCTGACTATCGGACGCTGGACTTTTGCACTAGACTATGTCTCAGCTGTACTAAACGATCGGATCCTCCTGTTTCGAGATGGTTCTCCTCTGGAATCTCTGTCATCCGAATCGCTGTTTGATTCTCCACTACTACTAACCAAGAGTAGTAAAACGCTGTGTGAAATTTTGGTTTATTGTACTCGGAAAAGTACACTATTAAGCTCCTAAACCATAAAAAGATATTTGGCTATTAGGAGCTCAAGTTTATTAATGTCTAATTTCGGCCAAGTATATTTTTTGGAAAATAATACAAAAAAGTTTAACACATTTTAATTATTTATTTTGGAACAAATTGATTTTGGTGAAATGTGATTTTTTTTTTTTAAATGGTAATTGGATGCAAAAATTATATGAAATGTCCTGATACCAGTCCTGTCATCATTTCAAAAGATTTATTTGACGATTAAATTATTGAAGATTAATGGCTAGCATAAAAAAGGAATGAATAAATTTACCCAACGCTTAAAACCAAAGTGCTTCAAAAAAAACGCCAAAATGAGGCATACCCATAGTTAGTATCAGCCAAAAAAATCGCGAAAAAACAAAAAAAAAATTAAGGTCTTAAAAAATATTGATATCTTTAGTACGAATAGATTCCTATAAGGGTCTAGAGCTCCGTATATAAAGATAATTGGAGTCATATCTACCATCTGATATACTTCCCCTGTATTTCTTCAAGTAATTTGAATGACTTAGGTAGTGCAATATCATGAATTAAGTTTAAAATCAGCAAAAAAAAATCCACTGAAACGTTTGAATTCCTAACATAGGGTTTTCCATGGCAATAGACCTTTTTGCTCTGTAAATTTGGGTTCATTCTTATAAAAAATAAGCCACTGTCACCAATAAACATAAATGTATGTCATGATTGGTTATAGAATTTGATAGATAGTAAGTAATTTTAGTTTTTAGTTTTTAGTTTTTAATTTTTGTAATAAATTATTTAATCCAATAATAACTTTTTTGATATTTTCACAAAATAAACACCCCCGTATATCTAAAAAAATTATATTTTAATGAGAAAAATGGTTTTTTTAGAATTAATCAAGCTCTTTAGAGCGAAGATTTATTGATATTATACGAGGAGAGATGACATATTAAGTTTTAACATCTTATTGAATAAAACTAAACCTAAAATTACAAACCAATAAAAATGAGTGAATAAAATGAAGTAATAATTTTTTTTATTTATGGCGTGTAAAGTACAAGATTGTGCTATATTATCATCTTTCGGCAAAGGTAAATTGGAACCCGAAGGTTGGACTTAATATTTCTCTTCTCCTCGTATAATATGAATAAATCTTCACTCTAAAGAGCTCAATTAATTCTAACATTATACTTCTGGCAGGAGACATATTAAGTTACTATAAATTTAATATCGACTCAGTCAAGTTATTTTGAGAATTTCTTGCGAGTCGATAATAGGTATCATAGATGGAATACTTGGACCAAAATTCATGCAAAATTATTTCATCTGCAGATAATTCTGAGTTAGAAGCGAGTGTAACACTGACGGCTCTACCATTAGGCACGGGTGTGTCTGAGTCGCGGTGCATTAGGCTATTTATAGATTGGATATGTCGAGAAATGCTGTCACTGATAGTTTTCTTGAAGTATCGTTAATAAATCTCAACAATCTATTAGGAATACATTTTCTATTATTAGCATGGAGGGTTAGGCAAAGTCTGGAAGCTATCTTTTCCTTATAAACTGAGTATACTAGTACAGGGCACAGAATAGGGTGTTTTGTGGACTTATTTGGAAGCAATACTTAATTGAGCGTCCACCGGCTTTTTCTCTTGGTGCTACCATAACTAGATGAAGTATTCCTGCTACAATATTGCTTTGCCCTTCGTCTATTCCTTGAATATCACTGGCTCTAAGAAATTCTGTTACTAATAAAATCTGACATAACTTATCGGTAAGATTCTTGATAGAGAGGCTAGTTAAAGGTCCCCATTTTTTGAAACGATCCAAAATTAGGGTGGTATCTATAGTAGGTCTAACAAAGTATCTAATCGAATTATAGCCCAATTTCCTTGTAAACTCAGGGAATATTAGATTATTTGACAGCTCGGTGGTATTTTCCATTAATTGTACTAGAGTATATTTGTATGATTTTATGGAGAATAATTTAAGTTTTTCCACTGTGTGTATTTTCGACAGATAGTTGATTATCTATGAGACCGAAATCTTAGCTTTATATCATTTGAGATTAGCCAATATAGAAATCGCTGTTAGACAAAGCTGTACCTAGAGCAATGTCAGACACTTCTTTAGTTTGAAAGCACAAAACCAACGGCATAATTTCATAGAACTTAGCTTCTATTAAACGCTGCTGATTCTCCAAGATATCAAGCGCCAGTGGTTGTTTTCATAGAACGGAGACTTTCCGCTTTTTTGGATCTGGTATGATTGAGGTTTCCTGCAAATTTGGTAGCTGAGAAATTGACTTAGCCATAAGTTCCGTAAATAATATGGCTGATTTCCACATTTTTGTCACCAGAATCATGGTTATCCTTTCTCCTTCGACTTTATGTACTACTTTTGAGATCAGGTTATATGGTGGGCAGCTATAAGGGTTGTTAAACACTGACCAATTTTATATCAGCACGTTTTTTCCCAAAGTCTTCGTGACCATGAACCAGCTGAAGTAGGCTTTTATCTTCGTATTCGATTTGAATGCAGACAGGTCCACATCGTGTTGGCCGTATACTAGGTTCAGTGTTTTGAATTTCTTCACGGATAGAGACAACTCTGTCTGTGCGGTCTATCTTCTTAGTGCATCAGCTGGATTGAGCACCGAAGAAATATATGTGACTGTGTTTTGTATTTTTTTTCAAGATGTGATCCAATATTTTTTATGCTATCGCGAGTAGTTCGGGGAAATTTTTTCCTCCAAACTTCCTTACATAAGCTATTTTAGTCGTGTTTTCTGAGTATACAAACACTGAGAGACCCTCCATGCTCTTGAATCTTAGAGCATAGAATACTAAGAGAAGCACCTTCTCATTGATATGCATCTTTTATTCGTTTCGATTCCACATTCCCGAGTACGTCTTGGATCCTATTACTATTCCCCAGCTGTATAACTGGAATCCGTAAATATTTCTATTTATGGAGTCTCGGGCAAGAATGAGAGATCTTTCTATGACTTCAGTTTTTTCTTCAAGAAAAATAGGTTCTGTATCGCAGGTTTCGTCAGAATTACTTTAAGGTTTCTATGAATTTATTCTCAACAATTCATGATTATTTAGTTCCAGGATTCTGCAAAGCATAAGACGTCCCGAAAGTAGAGCGATTGATATTGAATGTGCTTTGCCGATAAAACTCGACAGAAATCTCAACTTTTTTTTACCAGCGTTTATTAGTTTGCTGGCCTCTCGTCAAAGATACCTGATCTTGGTAGAAGGTACCTTATGGGTCATTTCTCTGGTATTTATGACCATCACAATATGAGTGATTGACTAGGACGGGGAGGTAAAATATTTCTCGTCTTTGACCTTAAATCCAACCTTCGAGAGCCTGGAGTATATCGAGTGTGTGATTGCAGCACACGCCTGTTTATTTTCTCTCACTATCAAAGGATCGTCCTGTTACGCCGAGATAAGAATACCTTTCGACATGGCACACACCAAAAAAGGGCGAATAATAATTTTCTAAGACCCATGTTCTCGGTGATAGTACGAAAGGTAGGACGCTTAATAGGAAGCTGCAGCCGTTCCAATGAAAATGGAGGATTTTTCTGCACAGCTTATATATCAGGATATGCATGAATTCATCCTGGAGCTCTAGGGAAGTCGGGTAATCCTTTCGAAGGATCATGCGGCAGATATTTGATAGAGTTTCCATTTTGAAATTCTTTTCTACAACATGAATATCGAGCTTGCTAAGGTCTAGAACTGGTCTCAGTCCCCCAGTCTTTTTTGGGATCGTGAAAAGCTTTCTTTAAAACCCCAAATCTTTCGACTGGAATTCCTCGATTGCTCTCTTGGTTAAGAGGGGGGCTACTTCTTCGGTCAGAAGCTTGCTGGCCTCCTGTTTCAGGTTCAGTTTTTTCCGACGACGGTTTCAACTTCAGAGATTCTGTGTTCTTGAGGGGATTTCAGAATCCCCTTATCACTATGTTTTATGCCCATTGGTTGTCCATAGGTTTGATATATGCTGAATTAAGCATAACGAGTATCCCCCCATCCAGAGAACTGTTTTTGGTCTTCACTGAGACCCTCTCACTCGTCCTCGACCCCTTCTCGAAAATTTGATTGACGTTTGGATGACTAGTTGATTGCTTTAACTGTGGTGTTGGGTCCCGTAACAGTGTTTCTGCTGTATGATTCTTTTGAAATCGAACTCTGCTGGTGATTTCGAAAAGGCTGTACTCTCTGTCTTCTTTGAACAGTCTTCTTGGCTATGAGTGCTTATAACGACTCTTGATCCACTAATGGCTTGTATTTAGATTCTACTAGCCGGATGAGATTTACAGGGAGCTTTAAACCCTATAAAGGGATTTTCTAGTCTGTATTGGGTTACTTTGGCCTCTAAATCGGTTAGCAGAGCTCTCATTGTGTTTAAAAACATGCTTTCAGGATCCAAGAAAGTATCGAGGCCGGAGTTTTCTTGAACTCGGTAATAGAAGTAATATTCAATTAGTCTAATCGCTTGAGAAAGAGCTGTCTGAATCTCATAAAAGACAGTATCAGCTTTAATCACCGCTATTGATACAATTTCGTATAGAGGTGGAGGGTTTAGTTCATCGAAATAGACTTAGAAAAAGAATTTATATCTATTTTGCGCTCTTATTTTTGTTAGCGGTGAGTGAAAGAAGTCTTCTTAAATTGACGAAAGTGCTGTGGTAAGTTCCGGATAAAGGGTGAGGTCAGTTACAGGGATTCTTGTATTGAAATATGGATCCTCTGGTTCCAGCCCATGTTCCTTTTCTTTTAAGAGTTGCTGAACCGTTTCAGTCAACAGTTTGAACTGGTCCTGAGTCACCGGGTTTTGACTGGCAGCGTCTTGTTCCATTATCTTAGTTGAAGGTATAATATTTACTTTATTTTGAAAATCTCTATGCTGTTAGAGTACCTTTGCCAAAGAAAAGATGATAAGGATAACACAATTGTGTACTTTAAATACCATATATAAAAAAAATTATTAGTTCATTTTATTCACTCATTATTATTAGTTTGTAATTTCCAGTTTAGTTATATCCAATAAGATGTTAACACTTAATATGTCTCCTCCCAGAAGTATAATGCATGAAAAACCGTGTAAAAAAAACAACCAAATCGACAAATAAAATATTTACCTGCCTTTGTTTAACTCAATATTTCTAATATGGCTTCCATATATTAATTCACTGAATTCTTTATTCTCACCTCATTGAAAGAGTTTAGGCTTTTTTTAAAGATTGTCATCAACCTTTACAGGTTTCGTCTCGATTCATCTTATTTTATTTTTTTCATGATTCAGTTTTTTCGCCACAAAATATTCGAGATGTTACATCTTCTCACTTAAAGTAGAATAACATCAGTGGGATTTTAGTATAAATAAATTTCTTTACATGCATTGCCCAGGCATCTAATTCTTGACAAGGTATTCAACAATTGTGGATCAGAAGTCTAAATAAGTTGAATTTATTTCAATATATAAATTTAGCGAAATGGAAATTAAAGTTTAAATCTTATTTGAAATTAATCTATGTTTTTTACTATTTTGTAAATAATTATAACATTAAGGGTTATGGATATTAATAGTAACTATGCTAAACTAATCATCTTGGTTAGGCATAATCTTTTAACAATAGTGAAATTGCTTTCGGGGCTGTCACGATTGAAGATTAAAGGCTCTTTCGTCAAACAATATTACTACACAGGATATAATTAGTCAAATTTACTTCTCAAAATAACCTTCATCGAAAAAGTAAAAAAAATAAGGATTAGTTATTTCTGGACTCGGGCCCAATTTAAAAAAATGGGGGGGGGGGCTTGAATATACCTGGGTTGATACGGTTTTCCGGTATGTAATTCATAATCAAAAGTATCTATAGTGGCATAAGCCTCTTTCATTTTTTATCTTTTACTATAAATTTAATATTTAAAATTTAGTTAAAATGGTTTCACTTATGAATTATTCCATGATTTTTTTTGTTTTAAAATATTTTTAATCATTATAAAAATTTACATCGTTTTTGGAGTATGATTATTCTTACAAAAATCTGTCTTTTTAGATAACCATTTCACCAAAAACTATTAGGTACTTGTTATATTGTTATATATCGAGATAGCCACTATTGAAACTAAAAAAAAATTTCAATAATGTGTAAAATTTAATTTTGATACTATTAATTAGTTTTTTTTATTAGATTTCAAGATTCGTTGTTTATTCAATATCTCTTTAAAGGTGAATTTTTTTGAATTTTTTAAATTTTCAAAGAGATGAATTTGAAAAATGAGGTTAAACTCAGAATAAATGGATAGTTTATATATAACTGAAAAATATAAAACACAAATTCACTTAAGGTTGTTATAAAATATATCAGAGCTCTTTTTTTTTCCAAAAAATCAATATAACTATCATTATGCTCATTATTGATTTGTAGTATTTCAATTAAAAAATAACTGGTTTAATGGAATGGCGTCTTTAAATTAATGTATTTAAATTTTTTGGAAAAAAAAAATTGGAAATTGTACTTTCAAATAGCCACAAACGATTTTAAGGCTAAAATGAATATATGTACATATTATAAATAACCTAAAAAAACTAGGCTTTCATTGATCAATAATTTCTCTAAGATCTCAACAAAAAAATATTCAGTTGAATCATTTCATTTGATCGCATAAAAATAATAAGAATAAGAATAATAGCTTAATAAAATTATTTAATACATTAAAAAATCTCTAATAATTTAGTTCAAATTTCTGAGATAAAAAACAAAATAAAAAGATATTCACCATCTGCAATAAAAATTACATGCTATGCTAATTATATGATTATAAAATTTAAAATCTGAGATGTGATGCATGTTAACCACTCAGAATCTTATGGAGGAGTCGCTTCATTGAAGTCATATTTCGATAAAATAATCAAAAATCCTATTTATGTATTTGTATTGTGGAATAAATATTATCAAATAAAGTTTAGATCTTTCCAAAAAAAAAACAGGCTTGTCAAAAATTTAAGTTTGACTTATATAAAGTTCAAATGTATGAAGTGGGATAATTATATTTTAATTCAAACATATTTTTTGTATTAATGATAAAATATTTATTGTAAGCCGCTATCATCAAGTTTAGATGAGAGTGAAAAAAATTAAAGAAAAAAATAAAGCCTTTACGGCATTTTTTTATCAATTGAAAAATGAGTCTTTTTAGAAAAAAATTATATACAACTCATTAAATATAATATAGTACAGAAACTAGAATATTGTTTAATCGTAATTCTGCTGGTTAATATATGAAATCGGCCAATGGTCAATTTTTAAAAAATACTACATTAAATTTAAGAAAAATCTAGTCAAATTAAGAAAATTTTTCACAGTATCCTGTAAAGTATCAACTTGATATATCTTTGGTTCAATTCTCATCGACTTAGTGTTGATTTTTTTTTTTGCGGGGATTGGTAATAACAATTATATTGAAATCAATTGGAATAAAATAGAATGTTCTATTTAATAAAAAATAATTTTAGACAATAAAATTTTAGACATTTCTAGAATCGTCGATATCCGTAAAACTAATCTGCTATTTCCTATCATTTTAGCAGAAAAAATCAGTATAAATAATTTTATCAGGGAATTTTGTTATATTCAGATTTATACTATGTGATTGATGATCAAAATTATAGAGTCTTTATTCCCTAGATCTTTGAATATCAAAATCGTTTTTAAGATAATTCTAAATGAGTGAAAAAAAACACTCCAGAACCTTATAGTAGATTTTTAGATTTGGATACCAATAGCTGAGTTTTAGCTATCATTGTAATTTTATTATTATTTCAAGAAGGAAGGCTTTAAAACAAAGGTTTTTGCTGATTAAACAAACATATTCCATTTACCAAAAATAAGTAAACTATTCCAACATATCATTAGTCTTTAAACAAGCGAAATAATTAAATTTTTCTTGTATTTTGGCTGAAGTATATTAACTTAACGAAGTTCTAAAGAGCTTAAATTTAAACTCGTAAACTTCGCACTCATTTAAAATTGCCTTTTGGCATTAATACTTGAAAAAGTTTAATCAATAAAGAATTGTAGTTATTACAATTTTACCCTAACTTTCAAGATTAAATTAGTAACATATTCATAAAAAGGTCTCATATACCTTTTGAAATCGAATGATGAGGAAGGAGGAACAGCAAATAAAGGTCAATAAACTGATCTTTATTTTTTTCTTGCTAAATCTAGTAGGTTTGGTATTAGGATCTTTTCTGATAGACGAAAAACAAGCAGACACAAATAAGCTCAGCAAATTTGAAAAACATAATGTAAGATATTTCGGTGATTCGTACTAAATTTCCATCTATTTTAGTGTAATCACTAATTAGCTTTAATTAAAGTTTTTGCAATTGATGGGTATGATTTCTTTTTTTATACTTTATAGACTGCATCGAAAAATGGGTTAGAATTTCATCCATATGAGGAAAGATTAGAAAATGAGCAAACTGGCATAGATATTCCTCTTATGGATCCGAATCAGAATATATTGTACGACGATGACGAAATTGTAGAGGATAATAATAATGCCGAAAAAGATTTCTCAGAGTATATAGATTATAACGAATCATCTACAAGAGATCCGGATTTAGTAGATAACAGGTATTAAGTTTGATAATTGCAACGAAAAAATTTAGAATATAGTATTAAAGCCTAGTTTACTATTAAAAGTCATTTAAAGTTTTCAATTTCTAGAAAATGAAATCTATCACATTCAATATAATCCAACACACTCTTCTGTTAAATATATTAATCATATCTTTTTAAAAAAATTCTAATTAGGACCTCAGAATCTTCTGCAGAACCGACAACAACAGTGTTTACAAATAGTGAGGAAAAGGCCAACATAGCAAAATCTTCATCCGAAACCAAGGGTATCTCAAGTTTATGCTATTATATACTTTATTCCAACATCGTTGCTGTTTGTTTAGACCCAGCTTTACTCTTAACATTTAAACTCAGATGTTTATTTTTATTGCATATTTAAAAGATTTACTTTAAAATCTGTGATACTTAGGTAAAATAAATACAAATAAAATTCCGCGTGCAGGTAAAACTAGCAATTTATTTAAAAAAGAAAAAAGTATCAGGGCCTCCAAAATAATTAAATCAAACAAAGGTAAACATAAAAAGGATAATGGAAAGATATCTAGATTATACAAGCATCAAAAAAAATCTAGTGAAATTCAAAAATTTCCAAGATTTTATGAAAGAAGTAAAATTAGAATCAAGAAAATCCTAAAAACAAACCTAAATAAGATTCATAAAAAGAAACTTATTCAAAAGTCTAATCAAGTTAAGAATTTTGGGCATACTGTCAGTGATCTTCAAAAGCCGAAAATTCGCAATAAAAAAAATAGAAATTCATCTTCAAAAAAGCTGTACCAAGGCCCTAATTCTATTAAAAATGTCAATGAAAACAGCTCAAAAAGTCCTCAATCTCAAAACACTAATTTAGTAAAACCCCCAGTAGTTTCAAATAAGAACAAAAAAGGAACAAATAATATATTTTCCTCATTCAAAAAGCACAAAAATGAAACGCCATCTAATTTTAATAAACATCAAAAAGGAAAGAATTACTTAAATCAATCAAAAAATAAGTGTGGTCAAATAAAAAAATCTCGAAATTGCGTAAAAAAATTCCAAGCGCATATAAAACGCAAAAACCAACAAACTAAAAAGTTTGGTTATAAAATTATAAAGCATGTCGACAGAAATGGATATAAAGACAAAAATTATTTTTCAAGAAAAGTTAAATATTATAAATCGAAACACAACAAACTGAGAAAAGAGGATAAATATTTAAATAAAAACCATAAGTATAATCGCCAAGGAAAAAAACAAAGATTATACTTAAAAAATGTTGCCGAGAAAAAAATAATTCGTCATAGATTACATAAACTCAAAATGAAAATCGAAAGAATCAAGTCAAGGCTTCATAAAAGAAAATCTTATCATATTCCGGTTTATAGAAAAAAACAAGAGCGAAAAAGGTTAATAAGAGAGTTAAAACGTATAAAACGTAAATATAGAAAAAATAAACAAAAATTAAGAAAGATTATAAAAAGACTAAAAGAAATAAAATATAAACTAAAGTATCAGTTAAATAAATATAATCGCCAAAAATTCCATAAAGAAAATAGATTTATGGAAAATAGAATTAAAGTAAATAAAGTAAGAATTTATAGGAAATGTAAACATAAATGTCGATACTCCAATAGATTTAGAAGATGTATAAGAAAATGTTACAGAAAATGTAAGAAAATTTTAATATATATAATAGACAATATTTTAAAAAATTATAATTTTTAGATAATTACCGGAATAAAATAATAAGGAAATGGATCAAAGACCATAAAAAATACGAAATAGATAGGGGCTATAATGAAAATAATGATGAAAATAATGATGAAAATAAACGTAAGGAAACAACAAAAGAATACTCAGAGACAAAATCTAAATATTGCAAATCATCATCTTGCTCTTCATCCATAATTTCAACTTCAAGTTCGACATCATCCAAACCTTTGTCTTCGGTTCCATCTAAAACCAAAACTAGAACTAAATGCAGGAAATCTTCTTCATCAACACCATCATTAAGCCCATATTCATCTTCCAACACGACCAAATCCAAACATCACAAGCATTCCAGAAAATCTAAAACCCATCATCACAGAAGTACTCGCCGCCGATCAACCAGCACAAAATCTTCTAAAAAATCTCAAAGCAAATCATCATCTAGTTCTTCGTCCACGATTTCATCATCTGCAACAATTTCAACTTCAAGTTCGACACCATCCAAACCTTCGTGTTCAGTTCCATCAACATCAAGAACTAGAACTAAATGCAGGAAATCTTCTTCATCAACACCATCATTAAGCCCATATTCATCTTCCAGCACGACCAAATCCAAACATCACAAACATTCCAGAAAATCTAAAACCCATCATCACAGAAG
>LSSL01002115.1:0-11200 GCA_001953115.1 Smittium mucronatum
CCTACTTCTAACAGGATTAATAAAATTAGGCTCCTACCCAAAAGTGGGTTTGATCGACATGGTTTTCCTACAAATAGCTGTTAGACGCTGAGATCCGTCTGACTGTCGAATGCTGGACTTGTGCACTAGAATATGTCTCAGCTGTGCTAAACGATCGGTTCCTCCTGTTTCTAGATGGTCCTCCTCTGGAATCGCTGTCCTCCGAATCGCTGTGAGCTGTCTCCACTATTCCCAACCAAGAATAGTGCAACGCTGTGCGCTGTCCCCACTACTCCCAACCAAGAATAGTACAACGCTGCGTGAAATTTTAGTCTAGTGTACTTCGAAAAGCACACTATTAAGCCCCTAAACCACGGCAAGGTATTGTACTCTTAGGGAAAAAAATACTCTCATTTTAAAATTTTTATAATCAATCACGTAACATTTATTATTTTTAGTTATCTTCCAACTTAACATCTTTTGAAAGGATAATTTTACTAATTTCAATTTAATTTAATTTAATTTAATTTATTAAAAGAATCCGAATGTTAGCATCTTATATTTTTTTCGAAAGTTCCATAAAAGTAATAAAAATACCATTTTTATTAAGTTTGAACTTTATTAATAAAAGTTTGAACTTCATAAGTTCTTTGCTAGATTCTAGAATCCTCTCCAGTTTATTTCCTTCATATTTTAATTTTTTTCCAAATACTTTTCACTAAAGTCTCCAAAATTTACCACATAAGTACAAAACCGCCTTGACTAGATATCAAGATGAATACTGTTAATTATGTATTAGATGAAAATATTTATTTAATAATTTTAGAAAAGTTCAGAATTTTAAGTTTCTTGATAAAAAGAAATTTTTACAACATATAAAAGGGTAATTTTAATTTTTTATATTTTTCCTTCTATTGTTCTAAATATTTTTTAGAAATATACAGTTTCATAAAGGATTTTTTTGTATATGGAGTGATTAATAATTATATTTAATCCAGAATTGATTTTTTTCGAAATGAATTTTCACTAATTTTTCAATCCATTCGCTAAAAAACGGTTATTACTTTTTTTTTTCTTATCAAAAAACCCGTTTTTATTTAAAAAAAAACTAAAAAAATCTGCATATTTTAATTATAACAATATCATTATAAATAAATATATAAAAAATAAATGCTTCTTTTTTATTATTTTGTTGAAATTTTTTTATTTATTTTACTGAAAATTGATTTTTTATAGCACTTATGAAATTAATTCTATCAAATTTTCTGTATGATGAGATGAATGTGGTATAATATAACCGATACAAAATGATAAAATTGATTATCCAAATAAATTTTTTGAATATCTAATACTTAAATATAAAATGAAGGATTAAATTTAATTAAATTAATATATATACTAGCCAGAATGTTAAAATAAGACCTGATAAACCAATAATATAACCGAGTAATATTTTTTGGTTAAATAAAACTTACAAAATAAATATAAATATTGAATTTGATATCATTAAATTTTTAGGCTTATTTTTTATGCGATCAATATATTAATAATGATTTTAACATCATTATTAAAATATTAAAATTGGTTTTCCTTTACCACAATTTATATTCAACCCTATTGAATAGTAGATAAAGGCTTCCTATGTTACAAATGTATCATATTTTATTTTTATATTCATAATTTTTGAATTTATATTAAACTTGCATGAAATTATTTGATATTCGTCATTAAGCTCTATTTAATAAGCTCGTTAAATTTCAAGCTTTTTCTAAATATAAATTTATTGGGTTTTAAAATAATATAATAATGATTTAATAATATTTAGAAAATTGAGTAAAAATTATTAATTTGAATCTTGAAAGCTCATATGTTAATAAAATTTTAATTTCACGAATTAAATCGATAAAATATTTCTTTTATATTAGTAAAAAAACTTTTTAAAATCATAGGATTTATCATAATTATTTTGTAAATTTTTTCAACAAGTAAAAATTAGATTAAATATTTCCAACCACAAATGAACTAATAACTTGTATAAATACAAATTTAATCATAGCAGCTCTCACTTTTATTTTAAAAATAGAATCTGTTTTAATAATTTTATAAAAAAAATTATTAATAAAGAGCAAAAATAAAAATAATCAAAGGATAGATATAAAATATAATATATATAATATATAATAAAAAAAAGAAATAGACAAAATTCATCTTGGGGGCAACTTAATTAACTGGATTTTTACTTAAACTTTATTTATGACAGCTTATTTACTAATTATTATTTCCTTATATATAATAAAAATAAACCTGGAATTTAAAAGAATAATATACGAAAATTTTATTAATAGTAAAATATATATGTTTATTAAACGGATCCAATGATTTATAAACTTATTCACAATTTGATGATATGGAATAAATATCTTAAAAAGCATTCAAAAGGTGTAAGGAGTTAATTTTTATGAAGAAATCAATAGAGAAGCATACTTCGGAATACCAGAATCATATTTTTGAATTTTAATTTTTATCTTTAAAAAAAAAAATTCATCTAAGACCAGCTAATAAAATCAGGGAATATTAGTCGTTAACATTAATATTTTTTAAAATATCATTTGATAAAATTTTATTAAATCATCGAACCACTAAAATTTATAAATCTTATATTATATAATTTCGAATTTAATTTTCTCAATAAATATTTAATAATTTATTTTTTAAATAATTTGACTAATAAATTGATTTTTATAATTTGAAATCAGTATTTTTCAAATTTAAACCAAAAATAGCTCGACTTTAACTTGTACTAAAAGATAAATATGTATTTTAAAAACATTTTTGAATTATTTTTCAAATTTTATTCGTGAATTTAAAATTAAAAAGGTTTCAAATTTTTCTAAGTATATAATTTATAGTTTCAAAGTTAATAGTTATTGGCACAATAAATTCCTTTAAATTTTTTCAATTATAAAAGTTAAGTATTTTTAAAAATTAAAAAAAAATTAAAATTAATTCCTATATTAATATTTTTTTTATTAATAAAAAATTCCATCCCAAAATTATTAGGATTAAAATATTAGTGATTATTTTTACATTTATATCCTTATTAATGAAAAAATTGCTCTACAAAAAAAATCTGCTAGAGATATATTAATATCTTTGTAGATAAAATACTGTGATTAGCAAAATATTTTAAAATATTTTTTCGGGAATAGCTTAATTTATTGCAGGAAATGATTTCTTTTAAATCACAGAATAAAATCTTATTATTAGAAATTAGATTCAAATTATTGATAAAATAATAACTTTATTTTCTAAAAATTAAATTAGGTTATTAAAATAAAATTACTTGAAAAAATTTATTTATTATGAAAAAAAGTGAAATTACGTCAGATAAATTTTTTGAGAATTTGAAGGGAACAAATGAAAATGAGAAAAAAAAATTAATCAAAAAATTGAGATCAGGTATTTTTTTTGGCATCTATAAAGCCTGCTTATTTTATTCTCGATGAAATAGAGAAAAAGGTTTATATAGAAGAAATTTTTTTGAAAAGTTATTATTTTACTTTACAAAAACCTAATTATAAACGAAATAATGTTGAAATAAAATATTATTTTTGATATAAAATAACGTATTTTAGGTTCTTGTCTTTTTAAATATGAAAATCTGTATGATTATATATAATTATTAAAAGCAGTTCATAATTTTTTTTATCCAATTCATTAGCTAGGAATCTGTATGTTAAGGTTTAATTTTTAATCTATATAAGCTACCATCTCTCATTATTAATTTTTGGTTATTCAACTATTATTTTTTCTGCGGTGACTTTTTATCTTAAGTAATAATTTTTATTATTTTCTATCCCGCGTTCCAGGTTTCCAATTTTATAATTAAGACTAAAGGATATCTTTATTATGAAAAAATGCATTTCTAATATTGAATTAAATATAAAGTAATCGCATTTTTTTCACTTTTTAATGAGAAAAAAAAATTAGTTTGAAGTTGATTGAGCTTTTCCATGTGAATCCAAATTCGTAAATTTGAATTTTTTCATTAAAATTGTTAGTTTTTTTCTTTCAATAAAATTTGGGCACTATTTTATGGCTTTTAGTAAGAATACGATTCATTAAAAAAGTCCAAAACCTTTATATACAAGTTAAAAACATATAAATCATGAGAATATTAATCTTCACTCTGATTTAATTCTTATAATATATCCTATAATTTTTAAAGCTATAATAAATTCAAAATTTGGGAAATATGACCGAAAATTGATTTATCTTATAGAATATATTTTATTATAAAATTTTCTACATACGGATGGGAGTTTATATAATTATAAAAATAATATAAATATGAATTAAGTAATCTCAATTCAAGGAATCTTTAATTACTTTATTTACAGAAATATATTTTTTAGATATTAAATTATGAATTAAAAATATTTTTTTATAAAGTTTAATGTAAATTGGTTAAAATTAAAAAATAGATAACAAGTATTTTTTTTTTCTTTTTTATAATAAATACCAATAAAAGAAAAAAAAGTAAATTATGAGGTAATATAAAGGTCAAATATAGGATAATTCTTATAATATGATGAATTTTATGCAATAAACTCACAAAAAAATTTAAGGCATATTTTTCTATTCATTATAAAAAATCATATCTTGGTGAAAATAAGAATTTATTTTATTATTATTATTTTTATAATTAAATAAGAAGTGAACTAGAATATAATTAGTCCGTAATTGATATTTTTCAGTAAAAAATAAATAAATAATAGGTATGCTTATTATTAAAAGGAGATTATATATATTTTACTTGATCAAAGAATTAAATTTTTAGATAAAACCTCCAAAAACTACTAGCCAGAATAAGTTTTGTTTTAAAGGAGCAAAAAACTTTTTTTCCAATAAATTTTTTTAATAATTTTATAAAGGTTTAAAATCATAGAAATTCTTCAATCCCCACTATATCTAAAAAATAAATATGTATATGCAAAATTTTCTACACTTCAGGTTTTTTTGGATGCTCATCGTGTCAGCTGTTCCAAAAAAACTTTCAGTAACAACTTATTTTTTAGTTTAAGATTATTATTCTAGAGGCTATAATTAGAATAAATTATAAAAAATTATAAGCAATTGTATTAAAAGTAATGATTAAATGGTAAGAAATGTATTATTATCAATATTATATTCATTTTTAATAAACAACTTTGGGGTGGAGATTTATTCTAAAAATTCCAATTTAAGTCATAGTTCTTTATTTGATGTTTATATACTTTTCTTGATGCACTTTATTAATCTTTTGGGTATTCTAATAACAATGAAACTCTTAAACTATTTCATATAAAGGATAAGTCATATTTTTATTTGGATTTCGTAAGTAATAAGATTCGAAAATCCTTTAATTTATATTGGGCTGCTGAATATAATAACCTTTATACTATAAACGAATATATATGCAAAGAGAACATGCCCTTTTTTTCAAAGACATAAGTGAAATCCCTTCAACCACTACACATATTTAAGAAATTTCCAGATTTAAATTTAACAATATGTTATAAAAAAATATTTATTATTATCTATAGCTTAAATTTCAACGTATAAGATTATCAGTTTCTAGTTTAATGGCTATAAAAAGAGTATTTCTTAAATTAATACTTTAATTAAAATAAAATTATTGATAGATTCAACCTTCGAGAAGATTAAAAATCAATTTTTAAAATTTTCTACACATTTTTTTATATGCATATTTTAATTTAAAAAATGAATTACACATGCATAAATAAAATTGAGAGGCTAAAATTAGGATCACAAACAAATTGAATTTATCATTTTCCCGTAAATTCTATAATAGGGAGAAGGATTGAAATATAATTTTTTAATAGAAAGTACAGTCAAAATTTCAAAAATTAAATTGAAGTTTTCAAAATAGGTTATATAGCCTACCTATTCAAGAATAGTTGAGAAAAAATGGTTTTATTATAAGTAAGAAAATTTAATTGAAAATTATTTGAATAAATATCAGATCAAATCATTTTATCCATGTAATTGCAATCATCAATTCGTATTTTAAAAACGTCTTAAATTCTCATCTAACAATATTTTTTTGGTTTATGTAAAGAAATTATAGGATTTTTTATATGCCATTCAAACTCACTCAATTGAAGATGAACCACGAATGATTTTAGAATTTGGTAAATGCAATTAGGCATGTTGAAATTTACGTTAAATGGGTATTATAAACGGAGATCTGAAAAATGTTTTCTTCAATATAATCAGTATTATTGGTTTATTAGTGTTTTCAATATCACTTTTGGCAATCGAATGAATGAAAAGCTGAAGAAAAAACATTCTTCCATTTCCGCCGCAGCGTTCCTAAGAATCTAAATCTAGTTATTGAATATTTTAAAAAATATTTTGACATCAATAGTTAAATACGCCTAATTGTTAATTATCTAAAATTATTTTTTTATCCTGTGCGATTATATAGCCATTTAATAACATCACTTAACTTAAGAAATCATTGTGTGATGCTTAATATAATTCCGGAACTTGCACTTATTGTGGTTTGATTCCAAATATTGCAAAACTCGAGAACTTTTCAACCTCGAACTATCAAAATATGAATAGCTATATTGTGGGGGCCTTTAATCAAATAGAATTTAGATGCATATTTTCGGTTTAAAAATTTTCAGAAATTTTTTGTTTCAACCAAAGATAGGAGATCTCTGTCAATCTAGACATTTTTAGGATTCAAGTTTAGAAAGAGTGAACTGTTGCAAATAAAAACTTTGTTTTTGGTAGACACATAATTAAACTTTTGCTTCTTTTCGTCTCAATATTGTATCAAAATAAAATAACTATTATCAATAAAAACTGTGATTTTAAATTAACATATTTAACTGTTATTTAAGTTGTTATCATAACGAGAGTTTGGATTTTTATTGATATGATGTTATAATGATGTGTCAGAGTTGAATATAAACTTAACTTCCTTATACATCAGCAGCAAGTATTATATTTTTGTTATTAATTACTAATACTGGTATTAACAGCAATATTTGTTATTATAACAAATGAACAATTTTCACATTAGTTATCGTTACTATGATGTTATCATAAAATTTTGTGTTATTTTCGTTAGCATAAAAGTTAACAGATAATCACAACATGAAATCCCTCTCCCCCAACCAGAATCGTTAATATAACCATGCAATATATGAACAGGAAATACTTATAGATAGATTGAAAATAGCTAATCCTATACTATGGAATCAAAAACCCGTAGTACCAATATCTTTACTGCATTAATACCCACACTGAAGTTTAAATTAAAAAAAGTATAACGCATAATAGTTATTAATACTATTAGATGGTATTTTAATCAGGTTTTATTTTCTGCAGTCTTGTATGGAGTGAGTATAATGTGAAGCTATTTTCTTGCAAATTCCTGTATAATATATAGGAAATTCTGCTGGAATAATAAACTATAAAAGAACAGAATGTTTCCGAATTTCCATCATCTATAAACTAGGAAATACAATTTAAAATAAGAAAATAATCTACGTTTTAAAAATCCCAATTTCAATTACCTATATATTTTGAAGTAAAAATGGTGTTTTCATCTGTACTTGGGTTTCCCCGTATGGGATCTGATCGCCAATTAAAAAAGGCTGTGGAGGCTTACTGGAAAGGCAAATCAACAAGGACTGAATTAATTAGTGCTGCAGATGAACTCAAAATCGAACATTGGAATATTATGAAGAGCGCTGGGATTGATGTCATCCCTGTAGGAGACTTCTCATTATACGACCATATATTGGATGCGGCCTTGATGTTTAATGTTATTCCTGCTAGATTTGAGGTAGAATTTTCGGCCGAGCTTGCCAAGATTAGAAGGAATGTTAAATCAATGGATGTATCACAGGAGTTATTGGATATTTATTTTGCTATGGCCCGTGGGGTCAAAAAAAGTAAAACTCATGAAAGTGCTGATGAGCCTAATCATGGACATGGGCATGGGCATGAAGAAACAGATGGTATTCCATCATTGGAGATGAAAAAATGGTTTGACACTAACTATCACAGTATGGTTCCTGAAATTTCAAAATCGACTAACTTTATGTTACTTCAAAATAATGTTAAAAAAGATTTCATTTTAGCAAAAAATAACGGAATTATTACAAATCCACACATAATCGGGCCTATTACATTTTTACATTATTGTAAACTGGATAGTGCAGTTGAATCCGCAAGCTTTAATAAATGGAATTCAGTGAATAAATTGGTTGAGTTATATGCGGAGCTGGTGCTCGAGTTGGAAGCTAGTGGTTCAGAATGGGTTACTATTGAAGAGCCTGTCCTTGCTACTGATTTGAACAAAGAGTCTAAAGAAGCTTTTTTACAGGCATATAAAACTCTTTACTCGAAATTGTTGGAGGGTAGGCCTGATATTCAAAATGATAAGAAAATAAAAGTCATGCTTGCAAATTATTTCGGCTCTTATAAGGAAAATCTTGATCTAGCTCTTGATTTACCATTCGAGGGTTTGCATTTCGATTTGGTTCTTGGTAAAAGCGATTTTGAATCTGCTAAGCTTTCAAAATTAAATGGCAGGGTTGTTTCACTTGGGTTAATTGATGGCCGTAATATTTGGAGAGCTGACACTTTTAAGATATACAAATTCTACAATGACAAATTATCTTCTTTGCTCAAGGATAGTGGCGCTTCTCAAATAATCATAAATTCCTCGTGTCCTCTTTTATATGTGCCATTCAGTACTGCTATTGAAAAAGAACATTTAGAAGAAAATGTATTCAATAAGCTGGCATTTGCTGTTGAAAAGGTGTTTGAGATTAATAATTTGAAGAATGCGATAAACAAGCAGGATTCTTCAAGTCTTTCTCTAACTATATTGGAAAATGACCATCAATCAAATTCTGTTCAAAAAGCTGATAAATTATCATCTAATCAAAATTCACACAATACATATGAAAATGATGTATCTTCAACTAGGCTATCAGACTTTCAAACAAGAAATGCTGTGCAGAAAAAATTGTTCGATTTTCCCAACCTGCCTACTACCACAATCGGCTCTTTCCCCCAAACTGAGGAGATCCGAGTTACTAGACAAAAGTTCAGAAAAAATCTTATTACTAAACAGGAATATGAAGAATTTATCAAAGAAAAGATTAGAGAATGCATTAAGTGGCAAATTGATTTGGATTTAGATGTTTTGGTCCATGGAGAATACGAAAGAACTGATATGGTTGAATTCTTTGGACATTTTTTAACTGGTTTTACTACTACAAAAAACGGTTGGGTTCAATCTTATGGTTCGAGATGTGTAAAACCGCCAATAATTTATGGAGATGTAAAGCGAAAATCGTCCATGACAGTAGAAATAACCAAATTTGCTCAAGATTATGTCAATGAGATCCTAGGATTAGAGAATTCAAGACCAGTAAAAGGAATGCTCACTGGTCCTGTTACTATTATCCAATGGAGTTTCGTTAGAAACGATATTCCTATAAGTCAGACGGCTATGCAAATTGCACTTGCAATACGTGAAGAGGTTTTGGAATTGGAATCTAACGGTATCACGGTTATCCAAGTTGATGAACCGGCAATCAGAGAAGGTTTGCCTCTGAGAAAGGAAGAGCAGAAAGAGTATCGTAAATGGTCTGTAACAAGTTTTAAAATTGCTACTTCTGGGGTTAAGGATTCCACTCAAATCCACACCCACATGTGCTATTCTGATTTTAATGAAATATTGGGAATGATAATTTCAATGGATGCTGATGTTCTGACAATTGAAAACTCCAAATCAAACCTAAAATTAATCGAGGTAGATCATTTATCCTCTGCTCAAGCATATAAAGCTGAGATTGGACCCGGTTTATACGATGTTCACTCGCCATTAATACCAACTGTCAATGAAATGAAGCTCCGGGCGATAGAGTTGCTCAAGGTCTACAAAAAAGAAAGCTTGTGGATCAATCCTGACTGTGGTAACAAAACAAGAACTGTAGCTGAAGTTGATGCAGCTTTGAGAAATATGGTCGCTGTTGCAAAAGAACTGAGAAAAACTTTCTAAAATTTTAAGAGTATATTTAAATCAAATATCATATTAACCATCCTCCAATCTTAATAATCCAGAATAAAGAATTAAAAGTGTTCATATTTAATCTTTATAGAATTTTTAGAGATATTCAGCCATAAAAATTGTAAAACTCTGTTATCTTGATATTATTTTCAGTGAAATTTTTCTTCTCTCTCTTTCCTTTAGAATTTTTTAAATTAAACCATCCAATAAAATTTCGTAATTACATTATCAAAAAAGTTTATTTTTTATGTTATTTCCAAGCAAAATCGACACTAAGCCAACTGATAAAAGCTGACGAGCTAGCATTAGAGAGCTGTATTTTTCAGTCAGGCTATTTGATCTTAGTTTTCATTAATTATTTAACTCTTTTGAAAGAAAAAAGAGCATAGCTGCAGTGACGCTAAGTGGGAATCACTGCTAACTACCGACTGGGACTACTTCCCAGAGTGCGACACTAGTATTAAATTCTCTTTCTCTCTCCTTTAGATTTTATTAATTGAATTAGCCAATAAAATTGCTGAATTCTATCATCAAAAAAAGTTTATTTCTATTACCATTTTTTATATTGGAGGCGAGACCTTTGGGATGAGTGAAGCCAGAGTCAAGCCGATTCAGGCCGAAATCGACAAAGCGATCAGACTGGTTGCCAATTTAGGTAAGTCTGCCGCCATGGAGCGGGTCCGAACCGAGCTGGGGATAAAATCTGTCTTCTTAAATACCAGCACTGCTCGAGAGCGTGCATATCACAAATGGCCTAGATTAAAAACTTGGATAGCAGACCTCATTAAGCCCAGCCTCACCAATACTATTCGATTTTTATATTAACGATCTTTTCAAGGGCATTCAAGGAGTATATGTCCCTGGACTCATCTCTAGGATACCTGGGCTGCTCTTTGCCGATGACGCCGTGCTATTGGCAGAATCAGAGGCTGATATGCAAATTGCATTAAATAAAATTACTGATTGGTCGAACACATGGGAAATGACGGTGAATGCATCCAAGTGCGGTGTAATGAATGTCGCCGGTCCCCAATCGTCCGAACTGATATTACAAGGTAAAAAAATCCCAAAAACTGCTCAGTACACATATTTGGGCTATATAATGAACTATAAATG
>LSSL01002116.1:0-20413 GCA_001953115.1 Smittium mucronatum
GCTAAGGGAAGCAAAAGGTGTTAACTTTTATGGTTTTAAAAAATTCAAATTTATAAAATTTACTATAAAATGGATGGAAAAATACTATATAACAATGGCATATACTAAAAAAGACAATGGCATATAGCTTGTTCGTGTTTTCTGCTTCGTTTTTTCAAAAAAGGCTAAGGGAAGCAAAAAAATTTCAGATTTAATTTGGAATTCCATCTATTCCAGATGCTAAAACTTTTTTACTTGGATTTTATTTATTTTTGTTTTATAGCTTAAAATCAACCGATCTGTGCCTTGATTTTTACCAATCGGAAATAAGAAGAATACTATAGATTTATTGAGGTAATAAATTAACAATTGAATCTATGTATAAAAATAATACATTATGTAATGATGGTATTTTTAGCATTTTTTTTCAAAAAGTGGTAAAAAAGCAAAGTTGTAAGCAATTTTATTATTAATAAAAAGATGTTTAAAAGAATATATTCAACGTTTTATAAAAAAATGTTAATTAGGATCTAATCAAATCCATCAGTATCGGAAGTATAATTCTCGTCATAAGTTTTAAGCGCTATCTTTGATAAAACTCGTCTATAATAATCACTTGCAATTTTTCCATGTTCGCTTTCAGGTCCACCTACACTCTTAATATACTCGTTTAGCATTTCAGTGTTTACTGAAGGCTCAGCATTTTTAAAAGAATAAACTCCCATATTGGCTAGATTCAAAGCATATATAATACACCTTTCAGCAGATAGCTTCAATGGTATCTGCCTGGATCGAACATAAGAAAATGCGGACTGAGCAATGTAAAACCTATGCTTGAGTTTATATATAGTATCTTCACAAAACTCTAACCCAGATTTATAAATTGTTTTGAATGTAACGAATACAGATTGTTTTATATCAGAATCAATAAAGTTGGTATTTTCAGAGCTTGGATCGACGAATTCAACCAACCTAGTTAATAAAGTTTCTGGAAAGCTCACATTTTCACATTCTGAATGAGACTGAGTATCGTTTCTTGAAGAGCTGTTTTTTTCCTCATAAAACATTTTGTTTTGGAATGCTAGCAATGAAGTTCGTATCCCAAGCATAACAGTTTGTAGATCGTTGGATCCCAAGGCTACGAATATAGATTTTACGAGATTTTCAGGGCCAACGGGAGAATCAGGTCCTAATATAACCTCAGGAGTTCCTTGTAATAAAGAGATAGCAACTCTCATCTTACCCTCAACTGAATCAGAACTCTCTCCAGTTTTAGCTATTGCGGTTCTTATAACGGACTCTATACCCACAGAGCGGCTAACTAATGTTGTAGATTTCAAAAATTCTGGGAGAGCATCTGCCAATGCGGATTGTACCTGTCGATTTCCTATGGACAGGGCATCATGACCTATTAAACATGCTTCAATAGATTTGAAACTTGTTTCAGATAAAGTTTTAACTGATTCAGACTTTAAAGCAGAAGTCAAAGCTCTAATCATACAGGCGCAAGATTCAAATTGAGTATCGCTAGGATTAGAAGTCGAGGATAAAATAGATTGGTATAAAGACTTAATCCCAGAGGTTAGTTCAGATACCAAAGGATCTAACCTTGGTTGCAAAGGAATTAAGACAGAAAGAGCATCCTGTGACTGTGTTCTAATATATTGATCATTGTCAGACAAGTACTTGACAAAAGTACGTTGAAGTTGTGGTAAGAAAGGTTTTAAATACTGAGGAACTGTCTGCAGAAGACTGCCTAAAGCCTGTATAACTACAGATCGGACATCTGGAGATATTCTATCACCAACAATTCTTATGAGAGGCCCAGTTATAGCTGTTATGCTTGGTTTCAGATAATCATTTTCTGTGAATTGAACTAGGTTAGATATCGATAATACTGATATTTTTTTGACTTCATCGGAGCCTTCTAATAAACCATGAGTGTATAATGATAATAGGGATGTGATACCCTTAGGAACATTAAATCCTGGGATTTTATCTTTTCTTGAGGATGAATTTTTTGATGCCGATAGAACAGCCTTGTTCGCAACACTGATAAACTTCGTAGTCTCGAGTTTAGGTATAGATTTGATTACAAATGAAAGAGCGCGATGTACTGACTCGATAATTTCATTGTCATCTATTGAAAACATTCCCACAAGAATAGAAATCCATTCACCGGTATATTTTCCAATCCCGTGGCCGATAGTAGAAGAAGTACCTGGTGACGGAACCTGATAGATGGAACCAAGGGCGTAACAACCTTCAATTCTTCTGCTTCTACGAGATTCTAAATCCCTAGATTTAGAATCATTGAGAATTTCTGAACCACGAACAGTATCAAAAAGAAGCCCCATAACTAGGTCCATAGCAGCTTCATCCTTATAAGACATGCTAACAATACCACTAATAGCTTTTCTACAGGCAGATTGAGCTGAAATATCGCTCGATTTTTGATGAATATATATTGAACTAAAAAGCCCTGAAATTATGGGTGTTAGTCTTCTAACTAAGGCTGGAGATGAAACTCCAGCTATTTTAATAAGAGATTCCAAAGCTTGGGCATGGAATTCTGAAATGGGCTCTACTATTAAAGTAGGAATCAATGTTGGAAGAAGCAAGTTGGATCTAATTGACATTAATTCTTGGAGACCTTTGAGAGCACTATCAGCGCTCACGTTAGAACTTCCATTTGAAATAGAAGTAATGTCCTTATTTTCATTTGACAGAGAATTAAGAAGGTAAGGAAGAATGTTGTCTAGAACTCTGGAGCCTAACACATTTTGCAACGAATCAAAAGCATTGGCTGCAGATTCTCTGACCAAAGGATCAGAATCACATAGCCCTATTCTAACAAGGGGTGTAATAGCATTGCCATATTCCTCAACATGAGTTGAAGAAGAGCATGATAGGATTTCAGAGAGACCTATAAATACACCCTGTCTTGAACTTTCTGATACGTTATCCTTATAAAGATTACCCTCCAAGATAGGAATCACACGTTTAATAACTGTGTCTCCAAGTTTTCTGACCATGTCGCCAAGAGTTAGAGCCGAAGTCGATCTTTGTTCTTCTATACTAGAAGATAGCCCTTCCAAAACCAAAGTTACCAATGGTTCCAAACACTCTTTAACAGTTCGAGGGGTATTGGATGTAAGAGTTTTCCAGACAAGCATACTAGCTTGTCTAACTGAATTAACGATATCATTTCTGGAAATGTAAATTGCAGCTATTACATAGTCTCGCTTCTCCTCTCCAAGAACTTCTCCTAGCGTCAATCTGATACCCTCAACAGATAATTCATTATCCTCATCATCATCACTTTCGTTACCATCATCATCATTCTTCTTATAATGATCTTCTTCATCACCTGAGCCATCTGAATCGTTATTATCATCCAAATCTTGAGGCTTGCTAGATTTTCCTGCTATACGAAGTAATAGATCTCCAAGAAGCTCAACTGAAGCACGACGAATACGCCAGTTTTCGCTTTTAAGGCCGGTTAAAAATCCATCGACCAAGTTATCAGAAGCAGTTGAAAAATAAAATGCAACCAAGGTTTGACTGACTCTTAAAGCAGTATTTCTTAGCATTTCGTTCTCGTCAGCAAGAGACTTTAAAATGGGTGATATTATCTTATTGAGATAAATAATGAATTGTTCGTTGAAAGTTGATGGGAGGTATAAAACAAGTAACATATACCCATCCCTTACTTTTGGAGATTCATCCTCACAGCCTCTTATTATTCTAGGCATGAGAATTTCCAGCCTTTCTATTCCAATGCCATAAAGAATTTCAGATAAGGCTTGAGCTGAACCAGCCCTGTCAATAGCAACAGGACTATTCTGAATTTCCTCCAAAAGTTCCTCGACAATCTTTTCAAACCTTCCTTCGCCTAGTCGTGATACAAGTTGGCCTAGAGCTTTAGCCGACGTTCCACGAGTTTCAGGTAATGGATCGGATAAAATAGACTTTAACAAAGGTAACATTTTTGGAATGTACATTACCAAATCGGATGGTTCAGATAGCAAAGCCATACTACCGAATACTTGGGCAGCATGTCTCTTTATAGTAGTTTTTCTTTCCTTCATACCACGTTCGAGCACCGGAGCGATTAATGCCAGCGAAGGGGCATCAATATAATGTACAAATGAAGTTTCCAAAAGATGAACAAGAGCTACATCAGTTTTTCTGGTTGGATCGGTTAAAGCAGACAATAAAACTGGAACTAATACAGAAATTTCAGGGTTATGAATAACGCTTCCAAAGCTTTTAAGCGCTTTACGTGCCGCTTCTGAAACCTCCATATGAGAATCAGATAGGTTTTCCACTAAATGAGGAACAACAGAAGGCAAAGCAACGGAAAGTTGTTTTGGAGCACAGTAAGCCATTGAGCCAATCATTTCAATACTGCCCTTTTTAATTCTCCACTGGTCACTCTTTAAACCAGAGAGTAAAGAGGGTAACATTAATTTGACACCATACCCACTGAGTTTAGACATAATCATGTTAGATGTTTCAGACGCAGCATCGCGGACATCACTATTGGGATCACCAAACAAATTCAACATTATAGGAAGAGCTTGTATCATATAAGGTTCAAATATTCTACCCAAGAATGATGTTAAAGTTTCTAGGGCAAATAATGACCCCTGGCGAGCATTAGCGCTTTTCTTATCAGAAGCAGATTTCTTAATCTTTTCAATAATATTAAACCTCCTTAAGGAAGAAAGTCCATACCCTTTGACTACTCCTGCAAGACCGTATGCGGCTCCCCGACGGATTGCATATTTTTTACCATTGAATAATTCAATTAACAGATGCTTGACAAGTTTATCCAGTTCATCAGAATCTAACTTTTTAGATAGGATTATTAAACAAGAGGAAATAGCTGATTGGACAGATTCGGATGGAGTGTGCAATGAAGCTACCAGATTTCTAAGTACGCTAGGTATGCGGGGATCACCAGATTTAAGATGGCCAGCCAAAGTTCCAAGTAATACAATGACTGATTCCCTCATTCGATCGTGAGACTCTGATGTATAATTAGGATTGGCAAGCCAGTTTTCGAAAACAGTAGACAAGCCTTCCAAATCTATGTGACCGTGTTTAGATATTATTTCCACGCCTGTTTCAAGCATTGCTTCTCTGACTTCTTCATTTCTATCTCCTAGGGCTTCTGAATCCAGTAGAAAGTTTATAACATTCTGAACTTGTTTATCAGAGTACATTAAAGGAGATAAGCATTTAAGTGCCCAAGCTACCGAGACACGAGCTTCGAATGGATCTATTTTATTGTTTGTACCTGGAATCGCAATCCCATACTGATCATATTCTACATCTAAAGAAATGTACCATTCCGAGTATCTTTTCATGAGCTCAGAACAGGCAAACTCGAACAGTTTCATCGAGGTATCAGTTAAGTGATGTGTATTAGATTCCTCGCTATGTTGGAATTGATCATCAATGCTTTCGAAAGAGTTTAGCTCCAAAATGCAATAAAATATAGCTTTTGAAGAATTCTCCCGGGCGGCCAATACTTTGTGGGATAATAGCCCCGAAGAGGGATCAACAATGTATTTAACTATTTCTGGTGAGGCAGATAAATTGTATTCATCCCATATCTTTCTAGCCAGTTCTGAATTTGTGGCGTCATTGTCGAAAATGGTGATCCACAATAAAGATAAGTCACCAATCAGTTCTAGACTAGGCTCTCCACTCAGATCCTCAAAAGAAAAATTTAATAATGATTCTAAGCATGTGTAGCGGATTAAACTATCCTTCTCTAACAACCCGCTCAAAATAATTCTTCTCTCAGGAATTAAATTTTCTATTCCATCTAAAACGTTGGAAGCTTCAACCAAAGAATCCCTGGCTTTTGAAAACAGATCGTTGTAATTTGACATAATGAACAAAGATAATTTCAAATAGTCTACCCTAGGGAATGAGTCAGAAGATGCTTTATCCGAATTTAAAAGTATTATTTCAGTGGACATCAACAGCTGTTCGGTTGGTTGATCCAAGACTGTATATTCATCGACCTCATCGATTCTTGTGGGAGAATCGCTTTTTACTCCCCAGCCACCACGGATGATAGTAGCAGATAATATGGGGAACACGATTGAAAAATCTGCTGCCTCAAACCCGAAATCTAAAGCCAGTCGTATTTTAAAAAGAACTCGTGATATCAAATTCTCTATCGGTTCTTTTAGCCATTTTTCTGGACAAGCATCATCAAATTCTCTAGATCTGAGGGTAGCAATGGCAAGAGAATCATGAAGGGAGGAATTCAATCCTGAAGCCATTTTAAAAATGTTCATCACATAAAAACCAGCTTTAGAGCCAAGTAAACGAGTTGCGCCCTTAGAAGACAAAATCTTGTCCAATGCAACATGAAGAAGTTCAGTACTATTGTTTCTTGAGACTTCTAAATTTCCATCGACACAACTTGAAAGTATTACTAAAGCCCCTAATAAGTGGTTATATGAATTAGAAATTCTAGATCTAACATCATTCTCAATAGATTTTTGAGTATCAACCAAGTTTTGTTCCTCCTTTGTCAGTCTACGGGATTCCAAACGCTTTCTATTAACATCATTTTTAATCTCATTCTCCCACCCATCCTTTCCACCTACCTTGCTGTCATTATTTGACTTGATTTGCAAAGGATCGAATGCTAAATCGGACTCAGGAGTGTTCCAAATAACCATATCCTCATCAGTGATTGATTCCACACAACTTAGCTTAGATAAACTTGAAGAACAATCAAATGCAGCTCTGAAAAAAGTATCTTCGAGTATAAGAGAAAGGGATTTAACTATACTCATAGAAGCCATGCCCATAGGGTGATTCACCCCATAATCCACAAGAGATGTAGACACAAGATTAATAAACTGATCCAGTTTCTTGAGACATAAGCTTCTAATGTCAACTCCAGAATGTAACAGCAAGCTTGGGAATGTGTACTTATCAAATCCGCTAAAAGTTATGACTGGATGGTGAGCTGGTAATATCAAGCTAGCCAAATATTCGTTTATGGGAAATGATGGAGAATCTTCTGATGGGTTAGGAATAGAAGAGACTAACAGGTTGTACCAATCACCAGAGCTCAAGGAGAGATCAGACTCATCATTTTTAGCTTTGAAGAGAGAACTAAAGAAATAAGAATTCATGGAAGCGACCAAATCTATCGATAGAAAATCTAAAAAAGGTAAAATCGAGGTATTTGCCATCTGATTCAATGATTCGAATATCATTTTTTTGGAAATGGTTGTACTTGAATTTTCGAATGCCCATAGAAGAGGTTTAAATGTGTTGACGTTGAAGCCGAGTTTGAAATCTGAAAATTTATTCATTGATATCAAATCTTTCGTCACAGAGAAAGATGCTTGGACAGCATTTGTAAGCCAATAAAATTCATTATCACTGGAAACTTTATTATAAACCTTACGGTTAAATAAAAAGGACAACTCTGCTCTTGAAGAAATAATCTGATCAACTAGATACCTTTGCTTGTCTTCAGATATTTGATTGAAAAAACTCAACAAAGAAACCAAAATAGAATAACCTTCAATGGGTTCATATCCCGAATTATTGGAATTAGACTGAATCTTTTCAGCAATTTTAAATAGCTCCTGTGTTAATTTTTCAAAATATGAAAATAGATAGGAATAATATTCTTTTGAAGACAGATTCAAAACAGGATAGGCCACTACAAAAACTATCCAAGCTTTACGAACTCCCAACATACGGCCTGACAGCTTTATTCCTTCAAGACATTTAGAAAGCACTTCTTCGATGACATTGGAAAAATCATTTTCATTCAAATTTGAAGATATAACGATTTTAAAGTGGTGTCCTAAGGTATCTAAATAGGATACAAGTGTTTGTTCGTGGGTTTCATTGGATATACTTTTTAATATAAGCCTACAAATCCCATCAGATGATTTGGATCTATTTGAAGATCCCTCAGAGAATTTTTTCAATAGATCTATAAGAAGGATTTTTGAATCCAATGAAGCAGTCTTATTCTTTCCTAAAACTGAAAGTAATGATTCAGCTGAAGCAGTAATATTATCAAAAGACAGGCATTTCTGTGATAATGTAGTAAATAGGGATACGCATTTGTTTATAACCTGTTGATTGGTACTTTTTATAATAATAGTGGCCAATTTTTCTGAGTAAATGGTCGCTAATAGCTGAGAAGGATCAAAAGAGATGAATTTGAAAAACAAAATCAACGAAGTTATGACGTTCTCTGGTTGCCTTAGCAACATTTTGTTGATAGTTGGCTGAAATCGAGAAGAAAATAGGTCTAAATCTATGTCATTACTTATGAAATCTTTAAATGACACGACCGAATAATAAGAGTGATTCACTTTTAACGATAGAAGATTTTCATCAATAAAGGAAAGTATTTTTTCCTAAAATAATTATTAAAATTAACACAAAATAAAAGGGAAAATAATAATAATAATAATAATAATAATTTACCTTATACTGAATGATCAGATCTACACCGATATCTGCATCTTTCAGTCTGATTAAAGTACTTAATACATTTCCCAAAAGAACATTCGAGTAAACGAGCTTTGAGAAAGATGAATCAGTTAACGTAGCCAAGTAAAAAGGGATGAACGTTTTGTTGTTTCGAATTAATCTTCTGGTATCGGATAATGCGCTGTGGAAAATTGTTTTAGTTCTAGAATCAGAATTTGATGGATCTGAAAGGGGACCAAGACCCCATAAAAGTCGTGATTGGTAGTCGATCAAACGCAAAGCTGTTTTTGAATACTTTTCGGGTTCAGAAATAGATTGTTTGAAAAGAAAATCCAGGGCAAGATTAATCCAGATAAGATGTGAAAATCTATATCCACGAGCACCAGGGATTAATTCTAAATTTGTGATCGTTTTAGGTTGGATTTTATCTATCTCGCTACTCAAAACCAATAAGATTGATTCAAAGAAAGGGACAGGATTAGCTATTCCAATTGCTTTAAGAGAAGACAAAATCGCTAGCCGAGAATCCCTGTCTGAATACTTCAGAAGAGCTGGATGTAAAGTCCTGACAACCGAGACGACAGCCTTTTCGGGAATGGCTAGATTTAAATGTATGTAAAAAATGTTGTGGAAAAGAAAATGTGATTATTGATAATAAGGAGCCAATATACTTCGATTATGCTTACGATTTTTGGCTAATTTGTTGATAAAATCTGTGTTGAAAAAGCTAACACGATGAGGCAGCTTATTGGAATTGATGGTAGGGACTACAGCCTTTTGCAGATATTCTGGCCATGGAAGAAGTGAAAGTTCCTCGTTATCATATTCTGCCATTTCGTGATTTTGGTGAATTCTAATGTTAAGACAGATTTACAACCCAAGCTTTCATTCAGAGGTATTTCCTCTATAGTCTCGGTTAATTATCCCTTGATCAGACTTTGGCCTATATTTTTACATGCCAATGCTGCGAGCGCAGTTGAGCTAAAAACACCAACCAATACTCTATTCCTATTGGATAAATAAATACTATTAGAGTATTTATTGGATCAATATTTGAATAAAACAATCGAGTTCCAGATGTCCATAATAAAATTAATCCACATTAGTTCAAGGAATTTGCAGAATTATCATTCGCTTAAATTGGGAGCCAGATATATGATGAAAAATCACACCAGTAATAAATGTAAATTTCAAATAATAATAAAACCAATAGCACGTACTGGCTGTAAATATCATACGCTTAGGCAAATTCAGACATGAAAGGGTCCAAAAAATTTTAGCTTGAGGAAATAATTAAAATCAAAACCAACCATATTCAAGTAATGGAAATCTTAAGAATGTAATAATACTTTGGGAAATTTATTGCTACCTTTCGCCGCTGGTAGACTATTTAGTACCACCATTAATGGCCAGTTTGTATGCGGATTCGATTTTCATTATGGCTAATTCACATTTTATTCGCTATTTTTCTACAATTGAAAATAGAATCAATTGAAATTATATATGAGCCTCCAGCATATGGTGACTTAATAAAATTTGGGCAATTCTAATATCAAAGCTTTAATCGAATAAAGGGTGGAAAGAGAACTTTTTTCATAAAAATTATCTCTTGTATCTCAATTCTGGTCTTCAAGCAATAAATCACTTTGATTGATTTATGTCTCTTTTTTTAGTATGATAGATGTAAATGGTTGCTTTATTGGAATCATTTTTGTAGCCAATGCCAAGTGGGTACGGAGCCACTAGAGCGACAGATGGGAGTGCGACGATTTTTTATTATTTTTCCCTTTTATTGTATTTTTATTTTAGTTTTATTCTAGTATTTAAATATTATAAATAAATTCTCTTATAAAAAAAAAAAAAATCATTTTTGTAAATACAATATTATAAAAAAGTAAGATACTATCATATGTAATGAAAACACTCTCTGGTGTATTCCAGCAAATTTTTGTTATTTTTGAAAGATATGATTATAGCACAATAAGATTTGTGGCTGCTCATAAGTCCATCCTGAGTTAATTATTACCATCCAATATCATAAGTTTAAAAATATGAAAATATTCTAGCTCCAAATTTTTTTTAGTAAACATCAATGTAAGAAAAGCCAATAATTTTGAATAAATATTTTAAAATCATCTTTTTAACAAATTTATTACAAGAAATTAAACTACATATTTACTTGTTAGTGAATTTTATAGTTTTTAAAATTCTGGTTTTTTAAAATTCTGGCCCTTGGTTTTAATTTTTCTTCCAAAAAGCTTATAATCAAATATTTTGGGAATACTTGCCACAATGTTATTAACAACTCAGTGATTTTATTAATTAATGTATTTATCTCTTCCAGTAAAATCCAAAAACTAATTTTGCAGAAATAGCGCCAAAAAAGAATACGAATCAAATATGAGACCAAAAAAATAATAAGATAATTTTTGGTAATCTTTTTGAAAGCTCCTCTCTGACAACGCCAGCCAAATAATTGAACTGGGAACAGCGAAATTTTTGGATGGCATCCGTTTTGTTCGTTTATTAATACTTTCCGGTATTAATAGATCACCAACCCCCTTGAACCAATTCCCAGTGATACGAAGCTGTTAGAGCGGCGGAGCGGAGTTGGGTAGAAAATTTTTTAATAATGTTTTTATACATTTGTATTAAGTTTAAAAATAATTTCAACGTAAAAAAAAAGATGATTTTTGGTCTAACAAGTGCAAAACTTTATAAGGCAGCACCTAATGGCACTAGATGTATTTTTCGGTATAAGTGGAACCACAATATCAATTGATTGTTATTTATTAATTATTAATACACGATAATCATGTTTTAATCAAATATAAAATTATTTAGTCCAACTAAAAATATTTTGACCATATTTCCCTTCAAAGTTAATCAATTATTTTCTTTTTACTTGAAAGTATTAGGAATTTATATTATAAAAATAATCTGCGATTTTGTTTTTTTTTAAAAAATTATTCTTGCCCTAAATTTTACTAAAATTAATATTATTTGATATTTTTTTATAAATTTTTTTTGGTTTTGATACAATATATGAAGGTCTTGCGTTTATGATTACTTTTACTACATAGTCGAACCGATTTAAAAAAAGCTCCATTTTCGGCTCCACTCCGGTTTTGAACCTGGAACCAAAACCCATTTAGATTTTATAAAAATTCGACTCTGGAATCTTTTTAGGGGAGGTTCATAAAAACTCTGGAGCTTTTAAAGAGTGATTCAGGGGCTTTTTATAGGGGTCTGGGGAAAAAAAATTCCCACTTAATTCTTACAGGGCCTTAATAGAAAAGAATTCTAATTAACCAAGCTCAAAAAAATAAACTATTACTTACATACATTAGCTATAAAATACCTACGATCAAAACTGGAAAGATAAATTAGACAAATCAATATCAATTATCATTTATGTTCGGCTTTTATTTAAAACTCTCTATTGTATAGGATATTATTCGGCAAATAAGAAATAGATCCATTGTTTCGATAGAAATTTTAATATAATAATTTTTATTGGTCATTTATATGTCTAAATCGCCCAAAATTAGAACATAGATTCAATTTTATTGGCTTACTATCAATATCAATAATCTTTGTATTCAATTTAATATTCATTAAAAAAGAAACAAAAATAGGCAATGTTGTGCCTGCTTCATCAAAGAATCTCCCATATGCAGTGTTTCTAGAATAGTGAGATTTTGAAGCTTAGCAATAAATTAATGGTTTAAATTTATTTCTTAAATATATATTAGAGATTTTATCGTAATTGTGTACTTATAATGATAAAAGCCTCCAATTAAAAAGTACACATCCTTGATTATCTTAAAAACACGATATACTCATTTAATATGTATCTCTTGTTCGTTATTAGTCATTTTTTTCGAAATAATTGTGGTATATTTAAAAACCGAATTAATTATTTAGGAATTAATCGGTTATTAATTAACACAATTCCTATTTATTAATAACTCATGGAATCAATCGATGGCTTGAAAGTTGGTTAATAATTGATGGGCTATTTAAATTGAGTTTTTATTAATTAATAGCTCTTTCAATTATTTAATACAAGTATAATAACGAAAATGGTTTATTTATTGATTAAGGGATTAAAATTTGAACTCTATTTGTTATCTATTATTTATTTAACAGTAAAAAATGGGAAATTAGCGAATGGTTTGCAATTTATTATACATTTTAGAATCACTAAACTTTAATCGGAAATAAAAACTAAATTCCAACAGTTTAGTTTTAAATTTGTAAAACTTTTTAATACTTCACAGTCAGCTATAAAATGCTTTTCATTTTTCGTTTTATAAAAATATCCCATTAAAACATTCTCTATAATTAGAGTAGTTTCCTGAAATTTTGGATTGGAAATCATTATATATCGCTTAAAACTTAGATAAGTTTTTTAACTTGAGGCTCTTAAAAAAAGTGTTATTTTTAGTTTTATTTTTAATATCACGAAACTGTGATGCTATATAAAAAGCGATATATACAAGACAAGCGCTTATATCTTTAATACGAAAATGGTGATAAAGGGCATCTATAAAAGTTAACACAGAATTTAGGGATCCGGAAATAGATAAAATGATCTTTTATTATTAATCATGATATTTAAGAGAATATAAGGCAAGAGCAAAATCTTACCTCTATAAACTATGAAAATTCAATTGTAGATTTGAATTAATAATAAGTTCATTCGATAAAATACCGAATAGTAGTTAGAATATAAAATTTAACAGCCAATCTTACTTCAAAGTTGATTTAACTCTTTCAGGATTGGCTGAAAATAAATCAATTATATTTTATTGTCAATTCTGCCATTAAACCAGGAATTATTTCATATTAGGCAACCAACGCTAATGAAGCATTTGAATATAATAACCGCATGGCATTTGAATATATCTTAATTAAATCAAAATGAATGCATCTATTTCAAATGTTTTCAAAAACAGAAAATTGATTGTAAAAAGTGAAGAAAAGCCAAATAAAACATTAAAATGCAATTATTCTGTAAAAAAAACAACCCAAAGGGAAGCTTTGCGTTTAATTGAGATACATGCTTAATTCGAAAGATGGGTGAGTTTATCAATATAACGCGTTTATACCTATAAAAATGTATTTATTGAATACACCCATATTAAATCTATTTTTTTTTATAAATATACGAAATTTTTGAATAAATTTGGTTCAAATTCCACAAATTAAAAACCGAAAGCATATAATTTTAATTTTGCATTATTTCTTAGGGGCTTTTTTTGAATAATACGTGAATTCAAATAAAAAATAACATACATATTGAAATAGAGCTCAAATTGTTTATTTAAAAATAATTTGAACATAGAAAAGTTTATTTTTTAGCTTCTACTAGTTAATAAACCATTTTTTGCGCTTTAGTTAGTGATAAAAGGACGGCTTCTTTTACCAATAAATGTGTATTATACACATTATGATTTTGAATTGAATTGTTTAAGCCCGCTAAATAAAAAACTTTATATTTTTATTTCGTTTATTTAAAATTAGAATTAGATCTAATAAATCAAAATTTAAAATAATAATAAAGATAAGCTGTTAAAAAGGAAAAATATTCATCCCAAACCCCCAAATTCCTTATTGGCTTTTTACTAACATAAAAATTGGTCAAGCAGACGCAAAAATCATGTATGTTTTTGTGAAGATCCAAATATGTTTTTATCCTGTTTCTAGCCGCTCACCGCAATTGCTTTAGAAGGCCGTAATAATTCTCACAGAGTATTCTAACGGAAGCCAATTTAGTATTATTGTTGTGGTCAACTTGGGTTAGTACAGACCCTTTTTTAGGATTTATCGCGGGAATGTATCGCTTTAACCCAAGATATCCTAAATCAGCAATGATGTACCAGAAATGAGGCTGTCCTGGAAGTATAGCGTGCGGATCTTATTGAAGAAACTTCTTATATACCTCTAGCCTATCTAAAACTATACTAAAATCAAGTTTAGATCCATAATTAATTGGACTAATAATTTTCACTCTTTCGTCAGGCGAGTGTCCGTATTCGCGTTTTACACAATATTTTTTTTTTACCCGAATAAAATACTTTTGAATCCCTAAAGTTTCCAGAAAATCTGGGAGCTTCCTGTATAGAAGCGTCAATTATCAGTACGGCTTTGGGGTAATGATTATAATACATCCTTATAATAATTGATCCTTTTTTTTTTTTACAACTAAAAGAAAAGTATAATTAATTTTCTTTTTCGTATAATTATCCATTCTTTCTATTATTCTTTGGAAGGAGGCAGGGTTCATAAAAAAACTCAGACCGATCGCAGAAAAAGATACATACTGCTTCAAAAAATATAGAAAAAAAAGCAAGTTATCTTTTCGAGATAGGTTTGGCTTTTTTCCTTTCAAGTTTCTCATGCCTGCAAGATCATCGCTTAGCAATGAAAATAAAAAGTCAAATTCTTGATAGATAAAATTTGTTAAAGTGATTAAGTTCTGTTCTGATAATTTGTATAAGTATGTATCCATACTTTGAGAATCATGATCAACAGAAACCTCTATAGGTGGATTTAATTGGAGGTAAGAGTTGCTAGCTTCTGCTCGCCTTAAAATTTTTTGGAATCTTAAGTCTGAAATTTTTTATAAGAAATAGACAATACTTTTCTGTTTTATTTATAAAAATAATAGTACAACCGACATGTATTTACATGTGTATTTATTAAAAAAATTGTATAAATTTTCTTGAATGAGATCCATAAAAATAATTTTGATAGATTAATCTAATAACCTATTAAATAAAAAAGTGTTTTTAAATTCCATTTATTCGAATAGCTTTTTAAAATTAGAAGTTAATCATTAAGATAGCGAATTTTCTAAATTGTAAAAACAAAATTTTTTTTCGAAAAAAAAGCGTTATATTGATAAACTCTTCTTATTTTGAATATATTCTTGCATTTCAATTAAACGCGAATTTCCCATTTTTATATGTTTTTTACTAATAAAATCAAATTATATAATATTTTTTTCCCTTTTAGCAAAATGTCAATTTTTATTCGCTTTTTCAAAAAATTCATAAAAACTACAGTTATTCCGACTTATTTGGATTATAAAACAAACTTACGCGTTTTTTATATTTAAGTGGGTGAATTGCATTGATCGCCTATTATTGGTTAAATAAATTATTATGACCAATTGTGTTAGCCAATATACACATACAAGAATAAGACAAGAAATTAATCCCAAAGATTGTTAATTTAAAAAAATGAAGCTGTTTATCCTCAATTTGATTGGATATAATTTTAAATAAATCAGATTAGGGTTTAGATTAATCAGATTTGATTTAAATATATATCTAACCATTAAGAAATTTGTCAAGTTATTTCAAAACAGCTTAATTTAATTTTTTTTAATGGGCATATTTATTACGATTTGGAAAGTGATAAATTTTTTATTAAAATATATATAAAAGTTTATTTATAAAACTAAGGAATGACAGCATTGATCTAATTGTTGTTCAAGAAGAACCCAATTCGATTCTTTTTATAGTTTTTATGGTTAAACAATGTATCTATAAATACATTGCTTAATTTAAGGAGGTTTAAGACATATTAATTTTTCTTAAACCTTAACATATTAGGTTCTTCGAATTTTTATAAAATTATCAGACCAATAAATTTGATAATATTAGATGTTTTTATTTTAGAATCATAGATTAGCTAATTAGTCTATCATTAAAAAATGACTCGTTCAAAGATTTTTTTAAATGGTTATTAAGATATTCGGGGACACTTTTTTTAAATTGAGTGGTTTTATATTTACAGGTAAACAATTGCGATAAAATATCTATTTTTAAAATTATCAACCACTTTTTTTTTATCTCTATTTGAAATCACATTTAAAATATATTTCTATTGGATTATTTTCAAGGCCAGGATCTTTTTTACTATGTAAAAAATTTTAGATAACAAAATTTAAATATAATAAATTCAATAATTATAGAATAACATTCTAGCTCCAATAAGCTTCCAACATTTTTCTAATAGAAAATTTAATTTTTATTATGTTTTTATATAAAAAACTAGTTTTATGTATCTCCCTGCCACCATATTTTTAAATTAGAAAATTTGTAAAGATTTACGTATGAAAGTACTTGCTAAAAAATAGAACATCTCAGATTGCAAATATAAAAGTAAATTGAAACAATTAATTTTATTGGACAAATATATTTAATAAAAATAAATAAAAATAAATGAATGAATTTTTTATTATTAAACGGATAATAAATTTAGGATCAAAAGAGAGAATGAGGTAAATTAAGGAGTTTTCATTATTCACTTCTTAGAAAAAACCCCGCCCCGTTTCCACTCCAGAAGTGGAACTATTTATTTTCATTCTCTCCGTTTTTGCTCTCGCTCCTCGAAAAAAATATTGCTATGCCACGGTTCTGCTCCAGTTCGACTCTCTAATTTTTACCGCGCATACTAATCCAAATATAATTTAAAAGGTGCTAGGGATAAGATCTTCAAACGAATATAAACAAAGTTTCTGCAAATCATAAAAAAAAATTATTTAGAGATTTAGCAAAAAAAATTGGTCACTCTTCAAGTAAAAAATCCTGATATATTACACTCTTTCCGAAAAAATCTGGAAGAATTAAAGATTATTTTAAGAAAAGAGCAAAATAATTCGTAGATTTGAAACCAATTACAATAAAAGTAAACATAAATAAAAAAATAAGTAAAATTTAATTCGTGTATTTTAATTATATTGCAATAAAAGAATAGATTATCTCGTAAAAATGCCAAAAAATAGCGAATAAACTACCTAATTAAGGAAAAGTAAATGTAATTTTGATAAATTAAATTTTCTAGAACGTTAATTAATTTTAAATAACCTATGGGCAGTCTATTTTAACCCTAGAAAAGCTCTTGAGGAAATGTCACTCATAATTTTTTTTAAATAGGACACCAATGCGATAAGTGGGTTTATTTCAATAATACGAATTTTCGAAATATTAAATAAATTTTTTAAAAAAGAATTAGCCAATATTAATTTATGAAAATGTTTGATTATACGTTATATAAAAGGATATAAACCAAAAAAAAATAATTAATTCGTGATATATTGAAATAATGGCGCTATACTGTTAAATATTTATCTGTATCAATAAAACTATATAATTGAAATAAACTAATATTTATAAATATAAACGGTTTTTCGACAATAATTAATTATCTACATTGAACTCTGTATATTTAATAATTTCACGTTTATTATAAATGTTTTATTTTGATGAAATAAAATAAAAATCATCAAAATAAATATATATTTTTAAAATATATTCACTATATTTTAAAATTAAATCAGCGGTATTGTCCATGCTTCAAAAAAAAATTCTCAAATTATATACAAGGATGTTTTTTTTTTCATTAGTACTTAAACTTAATATTTATACCATTTAAAAATATTTATTTCCTTCTTTAAATTATTATATACTAAAAAATTATATATCAAATATATTGAAACATAAGTCAGAAATGATGGATATTAATATTTAAAACTTCTGGCAAATTTTTAATTCGTTGATAATTGGATTATAACTGAAATTCATAATTAGATTGTGAAAAATAAGTTTTTTTAAATTTGATGGTTATTTTTAGAGTCGATGCTTCAAAAAATGGTATCCTCCCTTTATTAATTTTATAAAAAAATAATTTATATTTTATACTAACTGAATAAAAAATAATATATACTGATTGGAATCTTTAATGCATAAAAATTGAGCTTTTTTATTATTATTTTCCTGAAAATTTTAAACAACTAACATCATAAATAACACAAAAAAAATTTATCCTAGGCGTATACATTAATTTTGATAATTTTAAATTATTCTGGAAAAATAAAATTATTTAAATTAAAAGAGAAATTATTAAATAAACAGAGAACAATATAGATAATTCATTTTTATTGAAAAAATCGTGTTATATTGATAAATATTTAACAGTATAACACCATTATTTCAATATATCCCGAATAAACTCTTTTTTTTTTGGTTTATACCCTTTTATATAACGTATAATCAAATATTTCCATAAATTAATATTGGCAAATTCTTTTTAAAAAAACCGACTTAATCTTTACAAAAATTCATATTATTGAAATAATCCCACTTATTGCATTGGTGGCCTAAATATATATTTATTAAAACAGGGGATAAATCAGTAATAATTTTCGCTAAAATTATTGATAATACTAATTTTTTATAAATGCGAATAAATTAAAAAAGATGTGAATTTTACTTAAATATCGCCGGGTTCTATCAATTGATATTTTTCAATTATAATTTAAGCAAGATTATTTTATTGTATATTCGTAAAATAGTTCTTATAACCATTGATATGGTTTTACTTATCATAAATAATTAAAATTAACGCTGAAATATCCCATTGTTACTTAATTGATAATTTTTAACTGAAAAATAAATTTATAAAAAAAATCGTTTATTTCATGAAAGAAATGTAAATTTTTCATTAATATTTAAATTAGAAAAATTATAACTTATTCGAAAAATAATTTATAATTATAGTTCAGATATTATTAAATACTTTTATCGTATATTTAATCTATTTTTCACGCTTTGGTGGTTTTTATAACAATAGTTATTCTGAAATTACATTAAAATCATACAAGTTATTTGAAATCCATTTTTTTAAATCCCGTAAAATTAAAATAAGATTAGTTATTTTTGAATTTTGAAAAATATCTTGCATCAAAATTTAGTTAATTTTTATCATAGGTTAGGATAAAATCCCATTTAAAGCATTTCATAAAAAGTACCATTGCCCTTAATAAAACTCTCTGATTATAAAACAAGTATCTAAAAATACTTAATGTGGATTTTGGGTATTATATAACATAATTATTGATTTAAAAACTTATTCATAAAATTTCTTTAATTATGTTTACATTATTCGTAATTATTTTGGAATTTTTATCAAACCCATTTTCACTTTTAATTAATTGGATTCACTTTTAAGATTTTTTTTAATTTTCTTAAAATCATCTTTAATTTTTTCGAATTTGGTCCAGAAAGAGTGCATACCCCTCCCCCTCTTTCTCTCTCTCTTAATTTTATGAGCTAAATACAACGAGGTATGGGGCTGTTATATTGAAATTTCTGAAAATAAATGAATGATTTTTCTAATAATTCCCCCCCTTTTGATTATTTTAAGTGGGTTCTACTAACTTCTTATAACTTAAAATAGATTTTCGCAAATTTATGGAAAAAATCTGGAAAAAATATATGAAATCTGGAGAATTCAGTGGATTTAAGAAAAAAATAGAAACAGTATATTTTTTTCTGAAAATTTTTGACCGGAAACTTTTTCTGATATGTTTTATTGGTTAATTATTAAAAATTAATTTATTATTTTTCAAAATTTTAAACGATAATTGTAAAAAATAAATCGTCTTTAAATCCAAGGACTATTATATAATTTGATGTTTTGAAAGTTATTTCTGGGTATTTTAGTAATATTGTTGGGAAATATAGATTATTTATTCATTATGAGAATCTTCAAAAGAACTTTTTAATATTTTTAAGATAATTTTTCTTTTTTAATCATATATAAACTCTAAGATTAAATCAAAAAGATAGTCAGTTCTAAAAATTTACTCCAAGTGACATCTATTAAATATTTTTAGTTATTTTTGATAACAAATATGTCACAGGGTAAAATATACCCCGAGAACAAAGAACTATTTTTCATAGTAATATATAATAATAATAGTAATATATAATAATAATAATAATAATAATAATAATAATAATAATAATAATAATAATAATAATAATAATAATAATAATAATAATAATAATAATAATAATAATAATAATAATAATAATAATAATAATAATAATAATAATAATAATAATAATAATAATAA
>LSSL01002117.1:0-17988 GCA_001953115.1 Smittium mucronatum
GCATCAGAACGGAGTTGATGAACTTGATTTTCAGTGCTGTCAGCACATCAGACTGTTTTAAAAATCCATACGCAGCAAAATAAGCGTTGGTGACCTTGGTTTTATTGTTTTTAATGGTCGCTGATACGTTCCATTGGCTATTCATCATATATCCCAAATACTGGTATGAGTCATTCCTAGCTATGGCTTGACTTTGTATAGTTGGGTTATTAGGCCAATCACAGCCTATATCCATGATTCCACATTTTTTAGCATTTATTTTCATTTCCCAGGTGTCTTATTCGGTTGATGTTTCACAAAAATAATTAATTTATAATAAAGGTGTGATCTAAATGATGAAAATAAGAAAAACTATTTCTCTCTTTCCATTGGTTCCTGAAACAAAAAATTGTTTAGAGAAGCAAGAGAGTTGATTCAAGTTGCATCGAAATCTCAGAGTCATCTGAGTTTAATTGGTCCTGCGGTCGAGGTTTAAAATAATCAGCCTCAGTTTTTATCCGCGGCTCTTTGACCCCCTCTAACTCCATTGGATTAGGGTCCATAAGGTGTGATCTAAATGATGAAAATAAGAAAAACTATTTCTCTCTTTCCATTGGTTCCTGAAACAAAAAATTGTTTAGAGAAGCAAGATAGAATGAGAAATTGGGCTTAGAGAGTATATATATTCTTTCACAGATATATCTCATCGCCAATATTGCTGATATTCGGGGGAATTCGAGAATTATGTGGTCAGCTGTCTCTGGTGTGGTCTAGAGAACCAATACTTTTTCATTTCGAACACCGCACAAGCCATACATAGTGCATAGGAGCAAATGAACAGTATTAACTGTTAAGACGAGATTGTTAGCATTGACTCGAATATCTAGACGAACTTCTTGTTTTTTTTCTTTAATTTAAGAGACTGTCAGAATCTGCATCCGTCCTCGCACCTCAAAAAAGAGTCGCAAGATCATCAACGAGAATAAATCTGGTTTGTGGAATCTACAAAGAAACCGACCAAGAAATAAACTCACACCTCCCTTTACGAACAGTGCAGTATAATTCATCGTCCAGTCAGGTTGACATGACTTTGTTCGGAAACAAAGGCAAAGATATATACTGTATACAAGATCCTTGTAAGTACAGTCGATACTTTTTCAACTGACCATGTTTCCGGCATTTATATACTAGTACGGTTTTTTATTCTGCATGTAATATAATCTTATGGGGCTATTTATATTTAATAATATACTATTGGCAGCATTTTATTTATAATAATGAAATATTTCACACTATAATTATATTGGACCATAATTAGCAAATTGTTAAAATATTTATTTTTTATTTGATGATTTACGCGTTACAGCAATAATTATTAATATTATTGGTTTAATACCCAGCTGCAATACATTTATCTATTTATTGGCGAAGGATAGGATTTTTCTACTCGGTATAACTAAATTTTGTCCAGGGGGGAATGGTTTTTATTGTTGATTTCGTTATTAATGAGGGAAAAGTGATATGATGGGTAAAAGGTAATTTAGGAAAATAACGAATCAAGGTTAGATTAGATTCTGCCTCCATCTTAACCATGAAGTTTTATCTGTCTGGGTTTCAGGCTAAAATAAACGTTTACTTTCTTATTGCGATGGTGGGTTGGGGTGGGGTATATTGGTAGTGATTAAAAAGCGCCGTCATGTCGATAATTTGGATTTTTACTAGTACATGGAAATAGTGTGAATATAAATGTGATTTTACGGTTGTGGTGGACAATGATTTCGTACCTTTTTTTGGTCAAGACTATTGTAATTGATTTTGGGCAAAGGCGGTACTCTTTTTTGGGAGGAAAGGGAGGAGGGGTTAAGAGAAACTGTCGTGTGGATGAAGCGGTAGCTAATAAAAAGTAAAAAAGTGGGATTAGGAAATTTATTGGAGCTCTTTTTTTTAAAAAAAAACTTTTGCCCTGGATATTTGGAGCAGTGGGACTTGTAAGTTCAATGAAATTTTAATGATTTGGAAGTATCGGAACTATCACGTTCTAGGAAAGCCTTTTTTTTAGCTCGGAGTGATTATTTAAACAATATAAAAATATTAAAAAATATTAAAAAATATTCTAGGAAAGCCGATCAAGATTTTTGTTTATCTACATGAAAGAAAAAACTAATATGGGCGATAGTTAAAATGAGCATGGAGAATTTAAAAGATTTAAAAAAAATAATGTTAGTACAGCTAGTATATTTCGAAATTAAATCAATGAATACATCTAAAACTAAAAGTGTCCCCCTAAAAGAAAATCGATGAATAGAGCAAGAAGGGAATGCCCGTATCCCCCCCAAGAGAAACGTTTCTAATCTGGTTGTAAGGGAGGGGATTAAAAAGTTACAAAGAAAATAAAGATGGATGGGAAATCAAAGTCTAGCAGTTTGTTTTAGCAATCGGCGAGGTCCTGAATAAGAGTGGCATAAACGTCGATACCCTTCAAGAACTCAGACTCGAAGACGAACTCATCGAAATCGTGGGCGAGAACGGGGGTGCCCTGCATGGGATTGAAGCCAAAAGCAGGAATACCCTTAGTTCTGATGTAACGGGCATCGGTGTTGGCGGGGAAGACGATATCGATATAATTGATTTGTTGCTTCTCGAGGGACTTGTAAAATGTACCAATGAACACATTGCTTTTATCGATTTTAGTTAGCGAGGAGAATTCGTCGGGTCGATGGAATCTCGTCTCAACACCAAAGGAGGTGGCCATATCAGTGATCTTTTTCCTGAACTCGTTGATATCTTCATGTGGAGTTACCCTGATATCAAAAGTGACCGAGTAGAAGGCTGGGACGACATTGGGCTGAGTTCCACCTTCGACCTGAGTCAAGTTGATTGTAGTTGAATCGCCGGATTTGATTAATCGGTACCGAGGATCAACGGAGTCGTACTTGGCCTTGCATTCGGCTCTGAGGTTCATCATGTAGTTGATTACAGGCAGCATTTTCTCAATGGCTGTACCCTGAATGAACTGACTTCCATGACCGGTATTTCCGTTGGCAGTGAAAGTTACTTGTCTTTTAAAAGAGAATAAAATAAAGGCGTTTGAGAAACAGAGGGAGTTTATAACTATAAGAACTATGAACGAAATCTAAGTTTTTTTTCATAAAAAAAGACTCACCCATTAGCTCTCTCGGCGTAAATGACACCGGATATTTTGGCAGGGATGGAAGCACTTTCGTCGATATCAAAGCCAATATTCAAATCAGCGAACTCTGGAGTCTCAACAAACATTTTGGCACCGTCGACACTGCCAATTTCTTCATCGGGACAGAAGGCTAAAATTACATTACGTTTAAGTTTTTTTCCAGAAGAGACTATTTTCCGAATAGCTTCCAAATACCTAAGAGCAGAGAGTTTTTTTTTAAATTAAAAAATAAAATTTAGTAAAAAATAAAATGGAGGTGAGGAAAGAAAAGTAATAAGATTTACATGCTTCCTTGGTTTTTCATATCTTGAGCACCACGAGCGAATATTTTGAAATCCCCATCTTCAGTCTCAACTCGGTCAGCAGCAAAAGGGGGGTGGGTCCATTGATCCTATGCGTTTAAAAGGGCATTTTTATAATAAAAAAAAGGTATTAACCAAACCACTTATTTTAAAGGATTATTTTGGTGGTTTACAGCTCCATATTTAAGAGGTGATAATGGAAGAGAGATATTGCAACGTATTGGTAATTTTTTTTAAAAAAAAGATAGGGATACCTCGAATATAGGGACAACATCGACGTGAGAGCTGAGCATAAGGGCCTTCTCGGTTGGTTCAGTTCCCAAGAGTTTCATAATCACGATGGGTTTGCCTTTAACGCACTAAAACGATATATATTTACATTGAGCTGGGAAGAAAGAGAATTAAAAGAGGGTAAAAAGACGAATTACCTCAACGATACTGGATTCTAGACCTATTTCTTTAGCTTGATCGACGAGGAACTCTGCACACTTGTAGTAATCAGGCTCGGGATGCATAGTGTTGATTTTGAGATACTGGCGGAATCTCGTCACGCTGATGGGTTCAGGAACAGTCATTTGGAAGCAATTAATAAATACACTACAGGTATGTTGTGGGATCGAAAAGGTGTTATTGAGGAAAGACGGGATAAGTTCGAGAATATTAAAGAGGCTACTTTTTACTTTATTTTTGGAAAATTCAGTAGTGCTAAATAGAGGAGGTTTTTATACTGGCAAAAATAAAATTGGTGGGAAAAGTATAGATAGGAGTGTCGGTGGAAAATGGCGATTTGTTAGCTGGAGAAGTTCTTGTTGGATTCTAGACCACAAAAATACGGTACCTTTTGAATTAAAGGCTTATGACGTAAAACAAATTACACGGATCCCAGCCGCTGCAATCGATCAGCTTTCCATTTGAGGATTCTGATTTAGCTGTCACCGTCAGATTTGCCTCTACCAGCCACCCGTTCGGAACGGGTCATTAATCCCCCATCCCCTATCCGATGTCCCTGTTCCCTATCCATGGTTGGCTGCTCGTGAAATCGTACAGGGATAGGGTTAATGCAGGGGCCTAACTATTGGATTAAATGATATGCACTGGTTCTTTATCTTTTTTTGGCCGTTGTTATTCATAACATAAAGATGCAATGACTAAAATGGAAAGCCTCCTTATCACCCCCACCATTACACCCACCACTACCCCCACCTTTCTATCTCTCACTCTCTTTCGATTCTTTCTCGGTTTTACTGGGACGGAAGCTAATCCATACCCTTTGCACCCAGCTGGGTCCCTGTTTTCTGCTAAGCTATCAGAAACATGTCTGTACTTTTGTTTTTGTGTGGCAGCTCTTGTTTTCTTATCAAATGCCAAACATCAGTCCATTGCACATTCAAGATCTATCCTCCATTCTCACCCCCATCCCTTTTTCTCACTGCTAATTCTCTACCATCCAATAGAATCAGCTGCATAATCGATTTATCTACCCCATTCTCGACATAAAAAAAAGAGCGCAAAAATATTTCACATTCAAACTTTAGAAATCTAATATTTTACAATATCCTATATCCTAGTATTTAATGGGAGTTCGGGCTGACAGAGTGAAACAGTTTTAAAAATTAAATCCCATAATCTAAATGTAAAAAATCTAGAATAAACCAAAGTCCTTTTCATCCTTTATTACTCCTTGTGAAAAACTCAAAGACTTCTACTTATTTTTTCCTTTTCAGATCTTTCGGGTACTTTAACCCAATTAAAAGCCACACTGTAAAGTTGTAACCACCAATAAACAAACCCTTTTTACCTTCTCCGTCTACTAGATTCGTAAAATCTAGTACTTGCCTTAAACTGTAAAAATATCTTCTCACTCCCCTCAAAATTTATTGCTTACCAACCCATCACCTCAAATCAACTTTTAAATAATACTGTATTTTGATCAAAATCTATTTTTAATTCAAAATGTGGAAAAAACCCCGTAGCCAGTTACTCAACTAACCATCTCCCTTCACCCATTCCTATGACCACCAACCAATAAAGTTTTTATTTATTTTTTTAAAAAAAAATTGTTACAACTTCCATTTTTTTCAAAAAGATTGCTGGAAAGAATAAATCTCTTGGTATTATATACATTTCAATTTATTAAAAAGTAAAAGATTCCCCATTTCCTGATTTTTTTATAAATGTTTTTTACATTAAATGACTTTATTTTAAAAAGTTTTAAACTTTAAAAGGTTATTTTTATTCTTTCCATTAAAATGGTTACACATTGCCTGATAGTCTAAGAGCCCGCCTGGAACATCCATTTTCATCAAGAAAAAATGAAAGATTAATTTAAGGAATATGAAAATGATCCATCCAATTAATTAATATAACCAATAGGTACGTCAGAGGACCAATCAAAAATACAGTGGAAGAATACATAATTACAATGTAGTTGTATTTTCACAATAACAACGTGGTATTGAAAAGAAATAAAGCCTTGAAGCAATTTCATATTATACGCACTTTAATTATATTATCCGTTTAATTTGGTTAAAATCAGTTTTAAAACTTTTCAGCAAAGTAATCTTGTTTATTAACAACAAAGAAATCATCAATATAACTCTAATTACTAAATTTTTACTTTTTTTTTTTTTTGAAAAATTATATCTGGTGCGAGCAAAAAATTCTTGTACATACAGAAAATGGAACACCCAATCTTTGGTGCGAGATAAATAGCTCGTCATGCAAAGGTTATTAAAGATTTTTTTTTTTTGTATCACGGAATTTTATTGTAAGATGGATCATAAAGCTTTCTGCCATTATTTCTAGCCGAAAATAAAAAACAGCTTTCTCGAGAAAACTATTAAATTAATAATTCATATCATTTAGTTGGCCATAAAAAATTTATTTGTTAGTTTTTTTTCGGTTAAAATTTGCTCATCGTTGAAAATAAGCAAAAAGCTCAGAAATTAAGTATATATCGAGAAAATTATATAAAGTATGATGAAATCGTAAACCCCCTGCATATCTCACAAAAATAAATCATTGGAATAAACAGGAAAGTATATCTTTTTTTATTGGGTCTATATCTTGTTTTTTAATTGGTCGATAATTATAAGAAAATTGGGTTTATACTATTTAATTGTTTCAAATTCTCAATTCACTTGAGCTTATATGTAAATAGGTACCCACTTCTCCCTAGATGAAAAAAATATCATTTTCAAAATTTCAAGTGATTTTTTTTCTACTGAATTCGGTGAATAATGTAAGAAAAAAAATAATTGAGGTCGAAACACAATTTTTATTATTTTTATAATACCCTTCATATCTCAAAAAATTTTAAATTTTTTGAAATAGAGCAAATTTTATGTCAATAATCAAATAGCGTTGAGGTAATCTCTTTTTGATTATAAACCCTCCCCAATTCATAAACCGATTAGATTTTTTTAGAGAAAATTTTCCCGTGTATCGGATATAATGATATTGAGTAACGAATAAAATTCATTATTTATTTATTTATGTATGAAATATAGAAGGACGCATATAAAAAAAATTTAATGATGAATTTTTTTTCAACTTAAAGATCTCAAATAAAAAACTTGTGTTTCTAAATGATTTTCCCAAGCTCCATAAATTAAGAAGATCTTGTTGAATTTATAAACAATGATATTGTTATTTATGCTAGACAAGTAATTCCGATAGACTTTTTATATGAGATCAGGTTAATGATAATATATTATTTTTAAATATCCCAATTTTGTTTTATTCTATTACATATATTCTTTTCAAAAAATCCCAATAAATAAAAACCCATATTCTTTATACTTTTTGATTATATCTTTTTCTTCTTTGAATTAATCAAAGTAGTAATTCTAATTTTGAACTTAAGAATTCATTTAGCTTTAAACGTATGTGACGACGCTTACAAAATTTCTCAAATTCTTCGAATGAAAAAAAATACTTATTTATTAATTATTTTCGAGTTATTTTAAAGCGTAGGAATGCGAGACCGCGATATCTACACCTTATTGAAACTCAAAAATCACAATCAAATATAAATAATGATATTTTCATTATTATATCAGCTTTCATCCTTGAACCGTAAAGATATTGTATAAAACTAAGAATATATTATAGAACTACAAATTAAATATATTATAGAATTATATGATCATATCCATAATCATGTTTTAATATACTCTCGCTTTTAGATTTATCTATGCTTATAATAATTTCGAAATTTTTTTACAATTTTAAACTTTTCTAAGCCGCTATTATCACTTTTACGGAAATTAATATATGTTTTAAACCATATTATTGGTTTAAAAATAGTTTTTTTCAGTAAATCTATAAATCATTCAAATCAGAAAAATATAATATTTTTTAGAAAAACAGATCCTATGGTTCATTAAAATAAGATTAATTAAAAGATAGCCGAACCATTTTTAAATATTTTTCTTTATACTTTTTGATAAAATTAACAGAATTTTTCAACATTTTAGATATTTTATAATTTTATGGACCCGAAAATTAGCTCTGGGAGAATTTGTGCTATATCTTTTTATAAAACCAAATATACTTGGAATATCATGTGCAAAAGAGATAATACACTGAAAACAGATTGAAAATTAACAGTATTTCTTTAAAAAATTTCCAAGATCCAATATAATCTCGACTCGCTTTTTTCGAGGGAAATTCTGAAGCAGTAGGAATGGATTTTCTGCCGGAGCTGTAACTCCAAAAACAAATTTTGGATTCAAAAAGTCTTATAATCTGAATTCATGAAAATATGCACATTTTTATAAGTACCAATAAATTATATTAGATTTTTTGTATAAAAAAGGGTATTTAATTGTCTCTTTTCAAGCCCATAACCAATTATGTATTTATAGTTTGTTGTTTCAGATACATATTTATTTTTACAAATTTAATTCAATATCGATAATTTTATTTTCCTAATAAATGCTTTTTATATCTTAAAATCATTTATTAAAGAGCGATTTCAATTAACTGATAATTAAAATCCATATTTTTGTGCATCTATTATAATTTTTCAAGGATTTTTTCCTTTATAAGATATGGATCGAGAATAATATTGATTTATTGTGGTTTTTCTCTCTCATTTTTTTTTTTTGAAGCAATAAAAATATTTATAGGCTCAGATCTTTATTTATATCTTAATTCTAGCACCTCACCCAATAAATTTCTTGGTTCATAGTGATAGTTGACCGACTTGTATTATTTTAGGTTTGTGGATTTTTTTATCGTTTAAATAAAATATTTATCCTGATCATAAAAATTGAGAACTAAATAAATTCACTAATAAATTTTTACTTTAATATTTAAAATATAAGAAAAAATTGTGATGTGATTTATATCTATTAAAAAAAGACAAATATCTCATATTTTATACGTTTTAACTTGAAAACACATATAATTGATAAAATTTTACAACAAATAAACGCGAATAAAGTTGTTTTCATTTTGATATGGGAGCTAAAAATTAGATAAATTAATTATTTGGTATGGGTTGTGGGTATAATTTTCATTGATAGGATTTATATTTTTACTAATTACCTTCAATTTATAACGATTTTTTACTTTTTATTTTTTTTACGTATTTATTGTAAAAAAATATAAAGTAGCTAATATATCGAGCATTTACTAATAATAATTACATTTTTATCTTTAAGTTAATATTTTTTAGCAAATTTTACTTTTTAGCTCATTATTTACTTAATTTAAGGGCTAATATATACTTTTTAATATTTTCTATCTTCATATTATTTTTAATCCATCAATTTGAAAATGCGAAAATTTTTAAACAAGGAAAATTCCGATTTTTTTACACTAAATTCTGTAAATTTGGTTATTTTTTTGTCACTAAAGCGGAAAAAATATGATTTGGTCATGCATTAAAAAATTTCTCTTTAATTATCAGAACAATAAGTAATTTATCGCTTTAAATATTCCCGAGAAATCGTTAGATTATCTCATCTAATATATCTAATTTTCATATCCATTAATCTTTGAAATAAATAATAAAAAGAGGCCCATTATAGCCGAAATATAATGAAAGAATAATTTAAATATGCGACTAAAATTATATTGCTTAAAATGTGCTTAGTTTTTCATACAATTATTGATTGTTTTAATTATATATATATCCACCCTTAATGGACTTTTAATGAGAGATATAGGAGGAGAGATTTAAAAAAAAAAATCCACTATTTAAAAAAAAACCACCATAATGGGGTCGATTAAAATTTTAACATAAATTGTTTTAAGTTTTGATATAAAATACTACTTTTCTCTTAAAATATCAATATATAATTCCAATGGTTTTGAAAAAAATCTCTTTTAAAGCCTTCATTTCTTCCCTTATAAAATTCTAAGAAATTATTAGGAAATTTTAAAAATTTTCACCATTCAAAATTAGTTTTTTATTTGGAGTTTTTTTTATTTTAGCCAAAATTTATTTATTTATCTATAACTGATTCTAATCTTCGATATTTTTACTAAAAAATAAACAAACAGTAATGATTTCTCATTTTATAAAATTAAATCAATAATGGATATGTATCTTACACTCTAATCTAATTAGTTTAAATTGAAATATATTAATATCGAGACTATTAATAAAAAATATTGTTTACTAAACTAAAAAAAATGTAAGCAGTGAGAGTATTATACCTAGTCTTATCTCTAATAGATTTTTTTAAAAAAAAATTTTTTCGTGAAATTTATTTAAAAGTCAATAAAAAGTTCTAAAAACTTTACTAAATTCGTATCGAGAAACACCCATATTTTTTTTCTTTGAAATTAATCAGTAGTTTAAATTATAAAATATTGTTTGAATCTATAATTTTTTTTCTTTAAATTTTTAAATAAAATAAAAGATAACTACAAATAAAGTCTTAAAAAAATATCCCAACTTCTAAAAGTAAATTTTTTTGAAATTTCAAAAAAACGAGAGTAAGGGAAGAAAGAGAATTCGGAGTTTTTAAATAACAAAGAATACCCAAGAAACGGTCCAAATAGCATAATTATGTTTTTTTTCTGTAACTTTTGAAGAGCTTATGAAATAAAGTGGTTAATATTGTTTTATATTTATTTACAAAAAAATTACTCTTAATACTCATTTTATGGAAAAAAAAATCAAAAAAAAATATGTTATATATGTTATATATGTTTTTAATCTTTTTTTTTATCATTTTAGTTTATATTTTTGGCAAAAAATACACAAATATTATCTAATACATGAATAATCGATGTTCTAAAGAAAAAAAAAATTATCTTTTTTAACATCTGTTTTCATTTGTTCATTCGCGCATCTATATATTAAATTAAAATCAGCACAACTTCTTTTTATGAAAAATGCTCTTTTTTAATTATTTCTTAAAATCGATGGAAACTTATACATACAAATAAATTTTTTATTTTTTAATGTGGTTAAGTTTTACCTAAATTTTAGTTTTAGTTTTTAATAGCTACCTATTTACAAAATTTTGTAATTTTCTTATTTTATATAATTTATCGCATTTATCGCATTTCTTGTAATCTTTTTGTCATTAACTAAAAATTCTCCCAATTTCTAGTGTTTTTAGCTTTAATTCATCTAAAAAAAGTTCATAATTAGAACATCCGTTGAATTAAATTAATATGAATACATTATATTTAAATTTTTCTTTTCAAAATATTGATTTTTTTATAAATGAAAATAATTACTTTTTCTCTAATAATAAACTTGGTTAATAAATATTTAACAATAGATCAAACTATTTATTTATCATTTATCCCAAAATTTTGTATTTCAGGCTTTTTAAATTTCAAAAATACTATTTGATCTAAGGCTAAGATTACTTAATAGATATGGGATTATAATATTTTAATTTTATATAAACTTTAATCTATAAGCATTAAAAAACATAAATTTAATTTTTAATAAAAATGATGTATTTTTTAGTTTATCAATTAAAATTTTGATTCTCATATTTTTCTTGGTATAACTGGAACGCTTTTTTTTCATAAAAATGGTCATAAAGTGCTTGAGATTTATTATTTAATGTTTATAAAGAATAAAAAAAAAATTATTTCATCGAATATACAAAATTCATCTTTATTATTTCTGATTAATATTTGGGTTTTTGTCATATTGAATAAATTCGGCTGATTAGTGAATATTTATTTTTAACAAATTTAATTCTAATATTCTATCATTTCATTTTTTTTATTATATTGTTTTATTAAAAAATCAATATTCTAATTTTAATAAATATAAATTATCTAATACCTCAAATATTTTTTAAAATATTTAATCATTTAAAAGTACACATTATTTTATAGCAGAATTGCTCCATGCTAGTTTCAATTCATAAATATACTCATTTTTTTTAAAAAAATTAAAATTTAACAATTTTAAATATCCATATAAATAAATAAATTAGAAATATTTATCAAGTCTTAAATTATCAATTCGTGTTTTATTATAGGATATTCAATCATAATAATGACTACGTTTTAATGTAAATATGATTATAAAATCCCTCATTTAAAATATATCACCCTACTATATCTATAAATTTTTATAAATTTCCCAAAAAAAGGTTTGGCTTTAAATTGTGTAAAATTAATTAGCCAATCCAATTTCTAGAATAAATAGCCCCTAAATTTCAAAATCTATATTAATAAAAAATTTGTAAATTCCAGATAATTTTAATAAATTTCAAAAAAGAAAATCCTCAATTTATTTTCGAATAGGCTAAGAATTTCTTAATGGAATTATAAATAGATTAATGATACTAATTTTATATAAATTACTATATGATTATATGAAAAAAATCACAATTATAATTCCGTAAAAACAAACCAAGTGTAAATACATTATAATTTTCGGCTTGATATAATTTCAAAAACCAAATTAAATATTTATTAGTAATGTAATTGTTATTTATTTGAAAAGTTATAGGCTAAAATGTATCATTATGTAAAATTTTAAAATTAATTATATATAGAAAACTGATGCCATAATCTGTTAAAAATATTCCTAAAAATTAAAGATATATTAGAAAAAATGGCTGATAGAGGGTTATCCGAAATTTCTCTTGTAGATTTTTTTTGAGTCTTTATGTTAACATCGATAGAAAAAATTTCAATATTTTTTATACAATATTTGAAACTCTGAAGGATTTAGTATTTTTTAGGTTTAATTTACTTTGAAATGCTTTAAGGATTCTGTATTTAACATTTTTAGCGCCGGGGTAGATAAAATGGATTCATTTTAAATCAATGATTTTATTAATTCAAATTTGGTTTCTGTGTTCGAGATAATTTGTGTTTCCAATGATTAGAAATTAATACAAATTTCAAATACAATTCGATTAAACTCTGTCTCGGAAAATTCTAAAAAAATTTCCTATTTTTTCTGAATATAATATCTATATCATGATAGAGGTTTCAAAATTATTTTGCAAATATTTTATTCCTACAGTGGATTTTTTTTGAAATTATCAATTTAGTGCTATAAGACAGCAAAAGTAGATAAGATTAGTATCCTGGAGTTTTTTTTTAAAGTTAAAGTCCTGAATTTGTGAGTTCATGAAAATAGAATTTTTTTTTAGGAAAAAAAAAATAAAAAATCTACGAATAGCATTAATTATATATATATATATATATTGAATAAAATTTTCTTTCTATCCTAGAAAATTAAAATAAAAGTACATACTTTTTTCACAAATAAGGGGAAAGAAATAAGTTTATGAATAAAAAATTTAGTTTTCAGGTCTGGGTTATCGTATATTTTGAAGTGAATAATACAAAAAAATTAAGGAGAGCTTTATCTATTTTTATTTTTAATCGCGTATTAAAAGTAAAGAGGTCCAATTAGTAGCAGTTAGTTAGAAGAAACGTCTTATATCCGGATAAACAGATAAATTTTGCACGTTTTGAGATATCATAAATAAACAATACCAAATTTCTACAAAATGGTGATTGCTGGGGCTTATAAGGTTAAACCGTTAAATTAATGTCTGAAAGAACATATATTTGATTTTTTAGGTTATTTTTTATTAAAAATGTTCAATATTAAAAAAAAATTAATTTTGGAATTACATTATAGATAGATATTGGATTTTATTCACATACATTTATTTCCAATCAAATATTATTTGATTTTGTCTCAATCCTATCAATAATTTTAAAAAAAGAATAAGATATGGTGATTAAATTTTTTTTTAAAGATATGGAGAAATTATGTTAATAGAAATATTAAATTTTTGACTAAACAGTTTAAAAATATAAAAAAGCCATTAATCAAAAACCAGTTATTTTTTTAAAATATTTACTATTTTCCAAAGATATATATATCAATAATAAAGAATCATGTTTGAAATTTTCTATTTTATTAATAAATAACGTTTTTTTTTAAATAAATAAAATTAAAATAATTTTTATAACATAAAATATATGATATATAATTCAATTTACTTTTGAAAAATGCTATATGATTTATCTTCCATTATTATAATTAAAGAAACTAAAATTTTAAGAGTAAATATGATCAAAATTTATCAGTAAATCGCTAATAATTTTTTTTTAGAACGAATAAAATCATGATTATATTTTTTTTTGATTAATAATAATATATCGAAAGATTAATTATATAATAATTTATTTTTACCTTAGTAGAAAAATTGATAAGCTAAAAAAAATGTGATTTGTTTCAGCAAGAAAATATTTAAACAGGCAAAAAAAACGAAATATATATATATATTCCAACCGATTTTGATAAATTTTTAAATAAAAAACATGTAGATATAATTAATTTGAATTAAAATTCGCCATTCGGCAGATTATTATTCAAAAAAGATTATTTAATTTAAAAATATTCTTATTTCATTGTAAATAATGAACTATGTTTTTAATATTATTCTTTATATTGTTTCAAAGTAATAGATGTGTCATAATAATTTTTAAAAGTTTAAATTAGAAAAATATCGCAATTTTTAAAACTATTACCGATTATCAATCCTATCACATGGCCAAAAAATGAAATATAATGCGGAGTGTAAATTTTTTATTTTGTGCATACTAATATCCCATTTTAAGTCCAAAATGAAAAAATGGGGAAAATTATCAATAATAAAGCCACATCTATTTCTATATTTATTTAATTATTATGAAGCATTTTTAAAATTCAATTTATGATGCTATGTTTTTTTTTTCTATAAGCCAAATCAATACAGAAATATATTCACAAAAAATTCAAACTTCCATCAGTGAAAGTGAGTTTTTTTTTTATCATTTACTAAAAAAATTCCAATTTTATTCAACGAGTTTAAAATATCATAACATTCTGAATTTTTTAGTATGGTATAAAAAAAATTTTAAATCAGTATTAATTTGAAAGTAAATACCAAGAGAAAAATCAAATATCTAAGTCTAAAATTTCCAAGCTTATCAATTATTATTTAATAAATAATAAAATTGTAAAAAGAAAAGATTGTATTTGAGTGAAAAATTTTTTTGATCTAATTTCATTTCATATATTATTTTTAACTCTAAATAGAAAAACAAAATTTTCTAGTCGATTGATTATTAGTCTCCTGTTCATTAAAATTTGTGAATTAAAAATATATTACTAAAAATAATAAAGCTTAAGTTATTGCATGATTTTAAAAATATTCAGAAATTTTTATTATTTTAATTTAATCTTAATTTATCCAGTTTTGAACAAAATAAATAATAATCCAGAAAAAATGATAGCTTCCAAAAATCAATTCTCTGTTTATAAGTATACGAAGCGGTTTTTTGAATGTTAATTAAATCAAATCAAATTTTTATATATTTCTGAATCATTTTGAAAATAAAATTTCTCCTCTTTTAGAAATGAGGGGATGCTATATTTTATATTAAAGTTAGTTTTTACTTTTGCAATTCATTATTCTTTATCTAAAAATTATCTTTCCACATTTTATTATGAATTTTTATTGCCGAGGTTTGAAAATCTTTTCACTGCATTTTTTTGTATTATTTTTTTTAAAAATTATTCTTCATTGGAGTTTTTTTTCCTTGATTTTTTTAAAGAAAAATAATCCAAAAGGAATATGATTATAATAGTTACTTACTAAAAAAACCTGTCTAATAGTGAAAAAAATAACAAAACATTATATTTTTGTGTTAAAGCCCTTGTACTGAAAAAAAAATCCACGCTTTAATAAATAAATTTTTTATTTTACAATTATAATATATTTAAAATTCCATAAATTTTTTGCATTTAATAAATAGTATCTCAACTAAAACCAAAGATACATAAACCAACCAAAAAATATTAAAAATTTTACTTACCTTTCCCCCAACTCCTGAAGTTTTGAAATACGATTATTTTTAATCGAAATAATAAAATTTTCAGTACTGAATATTTATAAGAAAAATATTGGTGAGATTATAATTGAAATCAGCTAGAAATGGATTTGGGGGATTTTTCTCATCTCCCCATAAATAGTATTTTTTTTTTTATAAATCCAGATTTTCAAATAAAACTATTGAAAAACTATTTTTTATGCTCAATTATTAAATTTTATTGTTATCTATAAGATAAAATAGCATTAAAACAGCACGAGTAATCCTTTATTTATATTGATGATAATTTTTTTTCATTTTACAGTATGTATAAAAGCGATTTACAGAAGTAGAAAAAAGAAAAAAATTTAATAACTAATTTAAAGCTGAAATGAGAATTGATTTCGCTAAAATAATTCTTTTTTTTATAACCTGATACAAGATTGGTTGTTTTTTTACAGGCTAAATAGGTATTTATCTCAAAATTTAGGATTTCCCCCTATTATCCCTCGGTTTTATTGTTTTTTTCCACAGTTTTTTTTAAATAAAACTGTATCTTTTATTCTAATATAGTTTTTTTTCACATAATTTTATATTTATTAATTTATATGTATATGTATATTTATATTTATTAATTTAATAATTAATTATAGATAATTTTAAATTTTAAGATAATCTATAAGCTTTAAATATAGATTTTAAAACATATTTTAAAATTGAAAATAATTTTTGGCTGTTATATATTCTAATTAATAAGTTTTAGTTTTAGTCTTAGATTTACTATATTTCTTCAATGATATTGATGCTTTTTTAAACTAACGATTTACAGATAATATCTGAATTTTGATCGGAACCTCTTAATTCGACTAGTATATCTTTTTTCGATATAGCTATTATGAATTACCTTTTAATGTTGAATTATAATTTGTCTACAATAATTGACACTCATCACATTTTAAACCATAGATATGTACTACTTAATCTGATGGTGAGATTTAGAAAAAAATTACGGTTTCATTTTCTATTTTTCTGAACACAGAGATATTATACTTATAATTATCAAATTTGAAATTTATAAAAATAAAATTGGATAAGACATTAAGAGTTTTTATCTCTTTGGGATTATATGTGGTGTTTATTCGGGAGGGATATTTTGCTTCCATAAAATAGGACAGATGGCTTTTTTGTAAAAAAAAAATCGCAAATTATGTTAAACTCACATAACTATATTTGGATACAATTATTTGATGAAAATTTTGAGATTTATTATTCATAAAAATATATATATTGAGTAAAAATTATATAATAAGCTCAACTTTTGCATTAAATATGACAATCATGATGTCATATAGATATTAAAATCTCTCCACAGCTTATTTATCTTCAAATAATGTCCAATTTGTTTCAAATTAATGTGAGACTTATCCTCCAGGAATAGCATAAATTTTATGTTTATTATCATTCCAGCAAGAATTGAATCTTTTTCTCAGACTTAACAAACTTCATAATGATAATTTATACTAATTACAGCCAAAAAATAAACTTTTCAGGAAGCTTTAAATAGCTCGATAAATTATAAAGTCAATATTTTCCTTCTATCTGAACTATTTCATTTGTAAAACAGAAAAATCATATTAATTCAACTCACATCTTTACAGAATCTTATAATATCATTTAAAATTTTTGATTCTCTATTTACTTAATTTCCAATTTAATTTTTTATGATATAATATACAATTAAATATTAAGTAATGGTAAAAATATTGTCATTACTAAAATATTGCGTAGCCAACCCAAAATCTGGAATCTATCACTAAAATCTGCGATTCAATGCGTTTTTTACCACTAAAAATTGAGCTTCATATCTAGGTTTTATTATTATTTATTTATTGGCCAAAATTTCGAAATTTGATGCAATTTTTTCCTTTTTAGGAAACTAGATAAACTTTCCCTTATTATGGAATATATAGATGGCCATGATTTTTGGCAGTAATAGAAGAAACAAATTCCCAATATCTTTACAGTTTAAATTTATCTTGTAAGAATTCAAAATAATAATAATAATAATAATAATAATAATAATAATAATAATAATAATAATAATAATAATAATAATAATAATAATAATAATAATAATAATAATAATAATAATAATAATAATAATAATAATAATAATAATAATAATAATAATAATAATAATAA
>LSSL01002118.1:0-18477 GCA_001953115.1 Smittium mucronatum
GAATTGGTCAGTTTTGGACGATTCAACGCCTGGCCAATGCAAAAATCATCGACGGAAAATTTAAATTTTTTTGCCCTTTTTGCAAAAAAAATATGCCAGAGACAATCGAGCACTTATTTTTAGTGTGTGAAAAATGGGATAACGTCCGCATTAATACAATTGAGAAATTTTTTGCTCAAAATAATAATTTTAACGAAAGTGTTAGTGTTTCTTCTCCCGATCCAGCTCAGTTGGAGCAGGTCGGAAAACTCCTTGGGGGGGAGTCTAAAAAATCTTTTTGTCAGCTCCGCGCTGACGCCGCCAACCAAATAATTGAACTGGGAACAGCGAAATTTTTGGATGGCATTCGTGTTGCCCGTCTATTAATACTGGAAAGTATTGGTAGATCACCAGCCCCCTTGAACCAATGCCCAGTGGGTACGGAGCTGCTAGAGCGGCGGAGCGGAGTTGGTTAGGAAATTTTTTCAAAAATTTTCAACTTTTTTTTAAATTTTTTAATAGTGTTTTTGTTCATTTTTAATGAGTTTAAAAATAAATTCTGCGTAAAAAAAAAAAAAAAAAAACACTTGAATAATTAGAGTGCAATCCATATGTTGTTTAACACCCATGTTTTTATGTTCGATTTTATAATCACGAGTTAAAGAATTCCATTTTGTAATTAGTAAAATTGGTATATGTATTGTCAGTTTATCATAATAAATTCCAACGTAAAATGAGTATTAGCGATTAATGTAAGCAAATGTGCCTACTGATCGTTAAAAAGATTTTAGACTGCGCATAAGTGAATATACAATGTTTTGGACCCGAGATTATATTAAAAACCTAATCCCATTTCAATGAAAAGGTTTCCATAAGATGGGAAGTTTTCAAGTTGTAAAAATTTTAAAGACACAATTGAAATAAAAAGACAAGCAAGAGTTATAAAATATGGAAAAAAATCATGTTTAGGGAAAATAACACGCCAGAGACAATTTTGCATTAATTTTTAGTGTGTAAAAAAATAATACTACATTCATATGGGTATGAGTCGGGTATTTTTTGTTAATAGTTTTTTTTTGAAAGCAATGATTTTGAATATCCTGAACTATACTTAGAACGGATCGGAAAACCCCTTGTTTGAGAGTATAAAAAAATTTACTTTGAGTTCTGCGCTTATATTTTCAGCCAAATGGTTTATATGTAAATTGCGAAATTTTTAAATAGAATCTGTGCCACTAATTTACTAATATTGACTGATATGGGTATATCAACGGCCACCCTGATCTAATCTTTAGTGAATAAAAATCTTCCATAGCGGTGATTTTGAGCTGGGTGAGAATTTTTTTTCAATTTTTTTCAATTTTTATTATTTTCTCTCCTTTCGGGATTCCAAATACATTTCGATTTATAAAAATATATAACATTTAAAAAATATAGAGAATTTTGTTGAAATAGATAACATCTTGATAATAACACCTCCTCTTTGAGTGTTGATACGGGCACCTAAGGAATTAGAACATATATACAATCAGTGTAAGAATTAAATAATTAATTCATCTCTATCATCTTCAACAGTTGAAAATCAAAATTAAACCCCTATATAAACACTATTATATACGAGCTCTATCTTGCAAGATATTAGAGTTATACTCTAGAACGTCCAAATATTCTTTGAGAAAATTTTTATTTAAAAATTGTTATTGCCCTCATTGGAAAATCATGTCATTCGGTTTTTTCTTTTTTATCATAAGTACTAATCTTTGCATTTTAAAAAAATAATACCTTTCACAATACTCCACTAAAATAAAAGTCACCCATAATATAGTCTAACGATTTATAAACCCCTCTAGACCTTCTCTAGCAATCTTCTTTCAAATAACTGCATATAACACCCCTTTAAACTGGGTTGGATTTTGATATCACTTTAGTATTTAATTAGTTTTACCATCGTTATACTAGGAGATTTGATTCCAAATTGCAGCTACAAATTTTATACATAAAAATAATTTCAAAACAAGTCAACTGTTAATTTTAATTTATTTAAAGGATGAGTTTTTTTAGTTGGCTCTCTGTAATTTTTCAGGAATTTTGTACAAAAAAGGGACAAAGAAGCCAATATATAAGTTTTTGTATTTTTAAAAATTTTTAAGAGAAGTTGTCCTTAATATTGAGTTATATATATTAGTGTTGGGTCGAAATTTACAGTTATATAGACTCATAAACTGGAGAATTGGATTTAACAGGATTTTTTTTAAAAAAATTTCAATTTTTCTTAAATATATTTAATGAAGTTTCAATCAATTTTTGTAGGGCTCAAAAGCAACGCCCATATAAGAATAATAGGTAATCAAAGTTCAAAAACTAAAATTTAAATGTATTTAAGATAATATAACAGTTTATCGAATTAAATTTTTCTGAATAGATTATTATTATTTTATATTTAAATTTTGAAAGAAAGTTTTTTGGCCACTATCACGACGAAAAAAATAATTATAAGTTTTTTTATAGTGCGTATTATTTTTATTATAGTGTTTTATCTCTAATAGGTTTATTTCTTTTGTCGTTTTAAATAGAAATTCATTATCCTCTAACATTTAAGACCATTTAATACTGTGAATTTTCATCATTTTATAACGTGAAATATAATTATAAAAGTTTAATTATGTTTTATTTTTTTTCAAAAAAAAAACATTTTTGCCATAAATCCGTTTAAAATATCAAATGAAAAAAAGACTGAAAGAAAAATCTATATATTTTTGCACAGTTGGTCACACAATTTTTGAAGTTGCGAATAAAAATCTAGTGTAAATTTATGTGTGAAAGTTTATAAATTTCTGGCACATATCTCGATGATTTAGTTGCATGTTTCAATATCTGAAAACCCAACACAAACTCTCTTATTTTTCCTTGAAAACAATTTTAAACCCCGATTTCAAAGATCGGATTTTTAAAGATGAAGTTTTTATAATAAGATATCAATAACCTTTAAAATTAGACAAAATTTTTCTTAACTGTAAATTTTTGCTAATGTGCCGCTAAAAATAGCACATAAATATTATAGACTAAACCATTGAGTTTCCAAGTCAAAAAAAAACATTGTTATTATTTGAGTGTTTTAAATAAATTTTAAATTTTCCCATAAATAATACTTTTTGAAAAAAATTATGTAAAGAACTGGCGTTTTAATCGAAGCTACAAGTCATTTTTTACCGATAATATTGTAAAAAAGTTATTTGATTATCGGGAAACTTCAAATCCGCAGCAATTTTGATATGATGAAGCTCTGAAATTCTTTCTTGGGAATTTAAACAAAGCTTTTTTAAAAAAAAAATTGACTTTTTTATATATTATCAATCATTATAACTTGCGTTTATTTATTTATTTTTTAATGATAAAATTTCGAATATACACTTTTATGCACAATTCTTATGTTTTTTTCTATTTGTATATTCCATAAAATAAGGAGAAAAAACAATAAAAAATAGAGAAAAAATAAACCACTCTCTATTAAAGAGCTTAATCTGTTATTCATAAAAAAACATCTGAATAATGAGATATGGGATTCATCTTATAAATTAAAAAAATGTTAATTTACATAAATATTGTATCTTAAAGCCAGTCGTGTTGAATATATGAAGCTAATAAATATTATTCATTTATTTATCTAGCTTATTTCATATATAAAATTGAGAGTATTGATTCGAAAGTATACCCCTTTTCATGTAGGCATTCCCCTCTTTTTTTTTGTAAAGTGGAAGTAATTTTATGAATATCACATTGGTTTTTGATGAGGTTGATTAAATTTTTTAATTGTGCCCCTTTCTTATTCTATTTCTTTTTATTTTTAAAATTGAGAGAGCATAATACGTAAAAAATAACATTTAAAGCTGAGATTAGTATAAAATATTTCAAAAGATGTTTAATTTCTGCCCATCTGTATATTATTTAGCATTTATTTTTTAAAAATTGAATTAAAAATTCACCTAATAAATTTTAGTTATGTTAGATTTTAAAAATTTAGATTAATACAAACTCCACCGGCTTAAATATTTAGTAGATTCTTTTTTAAAATAAATATGAAAATAACTAATTTAAAAAGTTTTTTTACAATAATTATATCGTAATGATCTCATAATTATCCTTGATATCAATCTGTAAACCTACATCTTTTTTCAGATACTCTCAATTGAAGATATAACAAAGATTTTGACAGCTAAAAGATAAAAAAATCAATTTATTCAAATTGCAAAAATATTTTCTGATTTTTTTTGAATTTTAATAATGAAATTCACAAATAGTTTAAGCTTATAGTAGGTATTCAATTAAATTGGATAAAAAATATGAATAATAATATAAAAATAAACATTACTGTATAAAAAAATAATTTTCAAATCTTCTAAATGGAATTTTATTTATTTTTATTAGGGCGAATTTTTTTTAATATAATTTTTATTGATTGAATTTATCTTAGATACTTAAAAAAATTTTGCACACAAATAAAAAATGATATGGATTAATGTTAAGGTAAGCTATTTTAAAAAATCAATAGTATTTATACCTCTATTCTTTTAATTTTGTCTAAAATTCAAATATTATGAAATTTTAAGAGCTGGATCTAGATATTTCATGAGTGTAACATAAAAATGAAATATGTGCGTTTTATTTTTGCTCATTAAAAAATATAATTATATAAACTATGAAAAAAAAATTACTTATTTTTATTTTAAAAACTTTAAAGTTAATGAAGATACCTCTCTCAAATAAACACATGTGCGTTATTTCGAAGTCAATTTTTATTTTTTATTGTTTATGAAAATTTTAAGGTTTATTCCAAGATATTTTGATTTTTTAAATGTGAAAATATATAAAAAACTTGAAACTAGAAGAATTTGAATGATCTTTGAAATAGTCCTTCCGATTACGGATTTTTATTAAAAAAAGAAAAAAAAAAGTTTACTTTAAATACGAACTAAAAAAATAAAAAACCGTCAATTAATATCAGATATTTTTTTAATAGTTTTATTTTAGATTAAAAATTATATCCCTATTACTGATAAATTTGTTCAAATATTTGGCTATTTCACAAATTATTTTACGAAACCATATAATCAATTTTTTTAGATGGATAAAAATTTCAAAATATCTTTATAAGAATATTTAGTTTGCCTTCATATAAAACTTAAAAATAAGTTATTAGCATATTATAATTAAATTTTTTAAATATAAAATTATTTTTTTACCTTTCAGTTGATTCAATTTGTGTATCCATTAAAGTGAATTTGTTTTATATTAAAATATAAAAACTTTGACCCGTTAAAGATACGCTAATTCATAATTTTGCTAAAAGTTTAAAATAAGGATTTCATTGAATGGATTAAAAGCTTAAATTCAGTTACTTGAAAAAATTCTGATAACAAAATATGAAAAATATACTTTTTTGAGCTTTTTATGTTAAAATTTAACTCATCTTTATTTTAGAGTTCTATTTTAATATTATCCGTAACAATTGGTGTTTATAGGGGGAAATTATTAAATATATCAAATATATCAAAAACCATGCATCCAGTCAATATATGATCTGCATTTCTTGAATTTCATAACACATTTAAAAAAATAAATTAGTTTAAATCTTCAAATTCGATTTTTTCGACCGAAAAATAATTTATTATTATCATAAAAACTCCAGTACTTTCATTTAAAGGGGGATTTTTTTTTAAAATTCGTTTATTTCGATAGTTTTCACAAATCATTTGTAAGAAAAAGATGTTCTTTTATCCCTAATATATCTTTTAAAGCGAGGTTATTCTTTTTTTCAGACCCCACCAATAATAAAGTATAGATTTAAAACTTATCAATAAAATTATCATTATCATTATCATAGTAAAAAATTTTAAATTCCGAGAAAGGGGTTAAACTTTTAAATTTTGTTAAATATTAATTATTGATTTATAACTCGAAATATTTACAAAATTAGCCATTATATTCCAATAAGTTTTTAACAAAAATATTTCTTCTATCTTTTTATAATTAAATTTTGCCTCAAAAATTCATAATTATATAGAAAGAGCATGATTTTATCTATTAACCCTTTCACGGCCAGAGGTGAAAAAATGAGGTTTTTTTTTCATTATCACTAAATTGAAAATGTTTATACCCAATTATATAAATCAGTAAATTGACCCAATTGAAGCTTCCAATGTAAAAAAATAGGAGATAATAACTTGGGTCCAGAAAAGTTCAATTCACAATTATTTTTTTTGATATGGCGATTTTATTTAAAATATTGAATTTTGAAATGATTACTCAGACAAATATATTTTTTATGAAAAATAAAATGGTAAATCGTGATGCAATTTTAAAGAACGTAAAAAGAAAGAAAATTATATGTATAATAACACCATAGTATATTTTCAAATTTTTTGAATAATAATTATTACTATAAATATTTAAATAAGATATAACAGGAACCATAATTTAGATTTTCAAACTATTTGTAATTTAAAATAATTTTTTTATCTTATTCAGAGTCTAAAAAAATAAAATAAAATTAAGGGGTATATTTTAAATCGCTTTAAGTTTGGATTTTAACTTTATGAACTAAAAAAATTGAATTAGTATTCTTTATTATAATATAGATATATCATTTAAATTCATATTACCTTAAAAACTTTTTAATTTTTTTAACCCAAAATCAAGATTATTATATCTTCTAATTATCTATTAGACTATTTCATTTATTTGATATTTAATTTACCTTAGTAGACTCCGAAATTTATTGTGAATAAAATTCAATTTATAGATATAAATTAAATAGGTTTTATTTTTTGATATTCATATATCTACCATCAAAATGGTTATATTATTATTATGTAAGTTTAGTTTTTAGTACATCCGGTCCCCAAAATTCTATTATTAATTTGAAATATCAATGCATTTATAGGTTAAAAATTTTATAGCTATCTTTTATACGATGTATTAAATTATTGACACTTTTAGAATATTAAGGTATATTTAATTTTATTTCATAAAAAAATCTAGTTTATTTATCTACACAAAAAGCTTTCTATAAAAATTTGGTTTAAACTTTTTCTAACTTTCAAAACAATGTATTTTATTTAAGTTGTGTTTCACTAATTTAATACTGTAATTAATTAGTGTTTTCAATCATACCTCATATATTTTAAATTAAATCATCAATAGATATTAAAGTGATAACTATACCAATATAATTTACTCTATTAGACTTTAATACTATTCATAGGCTAAACTAATTTATATTTTTTAATTATATATATTTTTTCAGAAAAAAAAAAATTTACGGGGAATTTTAGATATAAATTTATACTTTTTTATTATATTTATTTCGAAAAATTGAAGTTAATAACGATATTTTTCTTGAAATAAAACAAATAAAATTCAGTTAATAAAACTAAAAATCATTTATCTTCTCATTTTCGGTGATTTATCATTTTCTTTAAAAAAATTATCAATTGATTTCGGAAGGCTTGTTTAAAATCAAATGTAAATGCGCTAGGAAATACAGATAATTAACATAAAACTATCCTTTGTTTAAGGTAAAAAAATAAATAAATATTTAGTGTTCTAAAAATTCTAGAAACCTAAAAATTTAAAATTTTACTTGAATTTTTTTTTACATAGATACTTTTATCAAAAATCTTGTGAAAAATTAGAAAATTTTACCTTATACTAATTTAGTTCTTGGACTAATATTTTTTTTGAAGTTAAAAAAGAAATCGTGGATTTCTTTGAAATAACCGAAATGATTTATATATTGGAGTTGGTTCTAGTTAATATTTTCAATATTTTTTTTGATAAAATTAAATGCGTCATTATTTTACACATATAAATTTTTATCTAAAGTCAAATTCAACAGACTGAAACAAGATATATTTAAAAGTATGACTATTTGGTTTCCCACAAAAAAAAATCAAAAAAAAATTATAGGAAAAAATATAATTTTATTTTTTTGACTAATATTGGTGTGCTTAAAACCTTTTTGGTTTAATAAATAATCTGAATTAGTCATTATAATATTAATTTTGAAATTCACCTAATATAGGAGTTTATACTTTTTTGAAAAGACTCGGAAAAAATGAACTAAATAAGCCCAATAAACATTGATTTATGAAAAAAATAAATAAAATATTTACAACAGGAATATTATGGCTGTTATTTAATTTATATTTTGATTCAAATACTAGAAAATCTCTTTAAAATAAAATAAATTATTATGTTAACCATATAAAGGTTATGATCGTAGTATGTCATTATTAATAATGTTTTTTATCTCCGATTAAAATAAGATGCTAAAGTTAGAATAAATAAAAAATATATTATAAAGATAAGACTATTTTCTCGTGTAATTATCTAAAGATTATTTAAAATATAAAGAATAAATTTGAAGGGCCAAAAAAAACTATTTTACTGAAAATACTGGGTGTAAATATAAGCAATAATATAGTCAAATTTATGAATAATAATCGCTTATAAACTTACAACTTATCAAAAAATTATCACCTACACAAAACTATCAGATAATTTCTGAGATTGGTTTGAATTTCATCTTGTTTTTATTAAATTTGAATTTAATAAAAAAGTTCCTTAAAATCTTAATTCTAGAATAAAAAAACTCTTCTGAAAGTCAAAAAGACAAAATAATTAGCAATTTTTTATAATTATTAATTTGAAATGTAATATAAAAAAATTAAATTTTTTCAGTATTGATGCGGTTTGTAAGTTATGGACCTGATATTTAAATTGAACTGAACCAAAAAATTATCTATATTCAAAAAAAAATAATAATAAATAAATTTTGTCAGAAAAGCGATGTTTTTTACGATTTTAATCAAATCCACATATTTAAATAATTAAAAAATATTTCTTACAGAAAAATTCAAATTTTTTTATTATCAGAATAAACCACTTTTCTAAATAAAACTATCTTTATTTTTTATTAATTTTAAAGATAGTATTGACTACAATTTACCTATTTATAATATTAAAATAAATAAAGTATAAAAATAGACGAGTTTAATTAATGATATATGTGTATTGATATAAAATTTTTAGACTTAAGTATTTATTTCATACGAATATTTATTCACATTTTTTGATCGATCATTGATTCAAAAAATCCTATAAAAGTTAGTTCGGTTTGTTATTTTTATTTTCTTTAAATAGATAAATTTTAGAATCCCTATGATAAAAATTTAATAAAATTCTGTTTAAAAAATCATTAATTGAGATACCTATATAAATTCATATTTAATTTAAAAAAACTTCTTTAAAAAGCTAAATTTACATAAAATTATTTTCGGAGTTAAAAATAATGTCTCGATATTTTCTCTCAAATTTACCGAAATATTACAGATTAAATTAGTTCTAATTTTTGATATATTTTTTATGAATTTAATCGATTTTTAATTAGAAAATAATATTTATTAATATTTATATTCAATATTTCTCTCATTAATTTAGCTCTCTAAATCAAATTCAGTGCCTGTTTTTTTTTCTAAATTTTCCCTAATTTAAAAAATATAATTACATGATAGAATTAATGTATCAATATATTATATCTATTTTTTTTTTGTAATATATTTTAAAATATAATACAAAAAAAAAATAGTTGTGCAAAACGATAAGTTTTCAGAATTACAAATTAAATTCACGCTAGAAATCTCGTATTTTTCATAAAAATATCTAACTTTTTTTGGTTAGTATTCCAAATAATAATTTACCTTATTTTATCCTATTTAGTGATTGAAAATTTTTTTGGCTCTTTTTTTTTTTTAAAGGGAATATTTTTAAAATATTCAATTACTAGAAAAAACTAAAATAAAAATACAATAAAAGGAAAAAATAAACAAATTTCATCCCACTCCCATCTGTCGCTCTAGCGGCTCAGTACCCACTGAGCATTGGTTTTTAAAATGGTTTTTTGGCTCTAATTTGTTATTATTTTGGGGCTTAATAATTTATTAAATTTAATTTGGGAATAAAATAGTTTTTTTTAAAAATTACTTCATAAAATTTCAAAAAAATTTATTTATTGATTGTAGATAATATTAAATATAATAAAGTATGAAATCTATTAAAAGAGTTTCTCAAATTATGAATAATATAATTTTTTGTAATTTTTTAGTCAAAAATCTAATTCTCTGACCTAAAGCATAATTTTTACTGTTTAATGATTAAAATATAGAATTTTACATTTATTTCACCTTATTAATATACAAATTTTTAATTTTTTCACTTTTAAAAAATTTATATATTTTTTATTAATTTAAAATCTCAACATATTTTTAAGTTTATTTTTTCACACTGATGCAATTATTATATAAAAAATATATTGTAAAAAAATCCAGAATTTTGTATCCTAGGATGATCTTATGAAATTTAATCGGTGAAAATCCTATTAATATTATTTTTCATCACTATTTATATCCAATATCACAAATGGAATTTAAATCTAATTATAAATAAAAATAAAAATTTAATGATAAAACCGCGAGATAATAGGGATTTTGTGTCAGAATTAAAGACAAGATTTATGTTTTTTAATAGGTTTATTTAAAGAAAAATATTTATTTATGATATGGCAAATTAATTCCTCAACTTTGCTACCTTTCTTTAAAAAAGTAATTTAACAGCCAATAATTCCAACTATTTTTATCCTATTCTTCGGTTAATTCAAATTATTTTTAATCTAAATATTTATTTCTCTTGTATAATTTAAAATAAGAGATGGATCTGCTCTAATTTAAATTTTGTAAATATATGTGAATTCTATGAGGGTATGATGTTTTTTCGGTAGATGTGATCCTAATGTTTATATGGTCTTTTTTTGGTGATTTTGAACCTGTGTAGTTATCGAAAATATTTTAATTGGGTGAAGTGATTGATATTATAATTATTATCGGATAAAAATTCTTATACTGTTTTATGGGAACCATGTAAAAAGAAATCAAACTTTTTGGTTATAATTTTAAAATAGGCACAATTTTATCCCAATAATTGGATCAAAACAATAAAATATCATTCAAATAAATTTTATTTAGAAAATAATATGAATAAATAAAAGTAAAAATCTATAGATCCTTAATTTCTATTAAATATTTGTGCGTAGGAATTTTATAGGTCTAATTAGAGATAATAATATAGGATAAACGAATAAAAGCGATTAATTAAATATAATATCGATAATAGGAAGTATATAGCAACTTAACCCAATTTTTGCATTTAGTTGAAAAAATTGGTATTTTTTTGATAGATAAAAATTAAATCTTTAATATCATTTGGATTATTAACAAATGATATAACTTTTTTTTCTACACGTAAAAAAAAGAAACTTACGCGTGTTGATTTTTAAAATAAAATTGGCATAATTTTATTGGAATTTTGATTTAATGGAAATATTATTGGATAAATGTAAGATCTTACTAATAATAATTTAAAATATTATCCAATATAGTTATTCAGAAAATCGGATCGCAATAGTATAGAGATAAGATAAACCAAAAATAAAAATAATTACACAAAATCCTTTTTTTTTTTAAAAAAATGGTAGCTTATTTAATAAAATAAATATTGAAAAATAAAATATATAGATATATTATAAAAAAAAATTTAATAGTGAAATTTTCATCACATTTTCGTTATTTTTTAGTGATAAAAAATTTCTATATTCAAAATCAGGATAGATAAATATGGCTATTAATATGATTAACAATTATTTAAACAAAGAAAAACAATATTATTAGTCCTCAGAGCAATTTAAAGCGTTTAAAATTTAATCTCAAAAATAAAATTATCTTTCATTATACATAAATTATATGAAAATCTGACAATAATTTAAATGAAGATCTAGATTCTATTATTTTATATAAATCTTGTATATTTTTATTAACTAAACTTTGAATTTTTAAATTTTTCAAATGTCTAATAATACTTCTAATTCCTAAACATATACCTCATGTTTAATATGAAATAATATAAAAATAGCAGTAAAATCGGTATTTTATTATATTATTACAAAAAAATCGATACCCCGAATTTAAAAATTTACAAAAATGCAAATTTAAGAATATGTGCATTAATTAAAATAAAAATCTTGATTATCCGAGTAATTTTATACTTAATTTAAATGAAAAAAATGGCTATAGTATTAAAATGTAGGTTTTTATATCATATAATTGTATTCTATGGTAAATTTTGCTAGAAAAATCCGATTTTAATAAAAAAGTAGAATTTAAAAATAATATTTTAGAATTTATTTTTTAAATACCCTTTTATCCTTAAAAATCGAAGATATTTATTATTATCAAATATATCTGTTAATATAAGTTTCAATAATCGTAAATTTTATCCTTGGTCCTTAATTTGATCCTAACGGTACACTTATTTTATAAAATGCGAAATAGGAATGAGGGATTTTAAATTAAAACTTATAATAATGACAAAAGAATAAGAATTTTTTTAGTGAAATGTACCCTGTAGAAAATTTAATGGTATATTTTAAATACTAAGAAATTTCTCGAATTCAAAATTAATGGATTTGGATATATTATTTTATCATTAATTTACAATAATTGGCATCATAAATTTGATAGATCATATTATTTCTAAACCATTAATACAGGAGGATTTAATTTAAATTTAAACTTTTAGATAAATATCTTATTAAATATATACATATCATGGGTTTAAGATTATTCATGGAAAGTCTTGGGTCTGAAATTATATGTATTCTTAAGATAAAAAAATAATCTTTAGATTCGAGAGCAAAAAAAGCTATAATTTTTTTGAAATATTTGTTCTTATCCAAATTAAGTTATCTATCAATTGATTTGGGTCAAAGTTATATTTTCCATAAAAAAAAATAATTAGGATTATTCAATTTAGCCTCCGAAAAAAAAATTCAGAAAGAATTTTAAAAACTCTAGATTTTTTTTTATCAAAAGTTTCAAATATATTCTTAAGCCCTGCAGAAGTTTTAAATACCCAAAATAGTCCAAAACCATTTAAAATATACAAAAAATAAGAATAAACACATATAAAAATATTTTCTTTAGTACAAGAAATATTTTTAAATCTTATTTTATCATAGACATTCTATAAAGATTAAGATAAATCCAAATAAATTGAGCTATTATTGCTATGTATATGATTTATAGATTATCTATAACGCGAGTTTGTTAATTTATCCATTTTTATAAATGAAAAACTATGATTTTTAGTGATATTAAGTACCAAATGTTTTTTAGCATCCTTGAAATATGATTACAAGAAAAAAAATAGCTATTAATAATGGAAATTTCCTAAAAGATGGATAAATAGCTAGCTATTATAAAAAATTCAATATTTAATTCGCCTGCGATTTTGAGAGGGGTGGTGTTGGAACTTATCTATAATGCTATTTCTATCTTTTTTCTCAGAAAATTTATAAAATGATCAACGGAAATAGAAAATATATATCAATTTTTTCATGAAGATGAAAAAATAACCCATACGTTTTTTTTATCATTCCCATCGTAGATTTAAATTTTTTATTTTTGGATGAATTAAAAGTATTTAATCAACAATTTTTTTTTTTTGAATAAGAATACCATGGTATGAATTTTTTAGCATCTCTTTAAATAGAAATAGATAAAACGAAGAAACTGCTTACTTTGGTTATAGAATTAATGAAATGATAAATTATTCGTTTAGATCTCTAATAAGTTGTTAAAATCTTTTATTGAGAGCTTTAAGTCTTAGAATAAATACATACAAGATATGGAGCTTCCAAATCTGCATATGGAAATTGTATTGAATTTTTTTGAAATTTTTTTTATATCTTTTTTTTAAATTTTAAAACAAATTTCCATTAAAAGAAAAAAAAATACTGGCTAAAATTATAATAACCCTATAATATAATTTAAAATTTAAAAAAATATCTGTAAATTTAACAAAAAAAGTATCAATCAAAAACGAACATCCATATAGGTTTTTTTTTTTGGAAAATTTCCATAAATAGATCCATAAGTAGCGCATTTGTACATTTCTTCCTATTTTTACTCCCAATCCTTCTTTCATAAAATATCATTTGACTCGGGGTTTTAATTTTAAAATAACCACTTTTCATAATTCTACTTATTCCAAAATTGATAGATAAACGGTGCGAAGCTTTTTTGCTGAAAAATTTAAGGTATTATTTTCAAAAAACTATATTTATTCGAAATTCTGTAAAAAATTAAAAAATAAGGTGGGGGTACAATTTTAAGATATATATTTTGTAGAAAAGATGATTTGGATGAATTATTTTTACTAGTAGATATATGGAGAAATATCAGTTAGAGAAGCATAGTTAGACGAATTGGAATTGAGTCAAATATTGGGTAAACGGATTATAATTATATTGATACCAAAAGAAACCGGAGTTCTTCATCAATATAAAATAGTATGAAAAAAGAATACCAATTTTTTTCCTGAAAGATTATAAGCTAACCCTTTTCGGGCCCAAAATATTGCTCATCTTTTATTTAACTATAGTAATAATTTAAATTAGTCAAGCCTCTTGATTTATCCAAAAATATACAAACATCGATTTTCTTTTGAATTAAAAATGAAAGAAATCTTTGTAACATCGACCCTGAAAGAGTTAAATTGAGTTTACAGGGAACGTAATTTTTTATCAAAATGAATCGGACTGAAAAGTTAATCAAATAGATATGTAAAAATCAAGCCCAAAATGATTACAAGATTTATAACAAATGTTGTGGCGTTAATGTCCATTGTGAATAAAGGGAAAAAAGGGAGGTAAAGGTAAAAAAAATTCACTCATTTAGTCTTGATGGATTATTCTATAATGTTTTTTTTTCGCACTCTAGATATTAGAGAGGAATTAGAAGTAACAGGTAGTGGTAATTCAGGGGAAAAGGAAAAGCGAATCTATTCAAGGTGGTGGTTGAATAGACTCATCCTTCATATTGTCCAGACGTGCGTTTTCGATACACAAAGCCAAAACATTGAGATTAGTGGTCGTATCTAACTGAATTTCTAACTTATTAATTCTGTCCTCAATACTAGATATTCTATTGATTAAGGATGCTTCAGACTTTTCTACAAATGAACAGTAGTTTTTAACCTCATCTTCGAGAATCGGTATACCAGCGTGGATGTGGTAAGGAAGCAGCCTTTGAATAACATCCGGAAGATCGCGAAAAGGAGATTGTAAAGTTGAATTCCCCAGAGATAAGGACGAGTGATCAGCAGCAAGAACGGATTCAAACTTTTTTTTAACGCTGTGGACATGAGAAGCTAATTGGCTGGACAATGGCAATGAGATTGTTTCTGAAATTAAGTCTACAGGTTTAACTCCAGTGCCGAGGTCATACAGATCTTCCATATTTGTGATAAGCCTTTTGAAGGTCAAATCTTTTGGAGTTGTCTTCACAAGTTCCTTTTTAGGAGAGAGCAATAGTTTCCTACAGGGGTTTTTGTAATCAAAGCTTTGTTTGTTTTTTTGGTATATCGAATTCTTCCAAGATTTGTTTTTTGGCTTGTAGTGGTTATCATTTTGATACATTAGAGAATGGATATTTTTTTTATTTTCCTTTTTGGATAAGGATAATTTGGACTTTTTAGGCAAATTTTGTAGCTGTCTATATCTTTCGTCGTTGATTAGGTTTGCGTGTATCAATTTTTTTTTCTCAGGAGGATGAGGTGAAGTAATTTGAATGTTTTTTTCACGAATTTGGCCAACGAAATTAACTTCTGGAGCCAGCGTGGGTAGTCTGTTGAATAAATTGTTTCCCCAAGTTTCTAGAGCAACACTTTTTTCATGTCCAGAGTGAAGATTGTTAGGAGCCAGTCTAATTTGACTATTTTGTGAATACATGGAAACATTAACACTTTTAGAGTTTAAATTGATGCTTCCTTCGCTGGAAAAGCGGGGTTTTTTAGAAGAGGATTGGGATTTGAGATTTTTTCTCGGTTTTGAAAGCTTTGGAGTGCTTTTAGAGATGGGGGATTTAAAGGCAGATGGGGAATGAGAATTGTAGTCAACTGAATTTATAAAATTTCCTTTTAAGTTGATACTATGAAGGTTATTATTTGGAAATACTGCACCCATATTTGGAACAGGGTGAATAGGGGCTTGGGTTTGCATGTGATCGGGTATTGGAACACCAAAATCTAGAAAAAAAACAAAAAGACGATATAATAGCAGGTAGAAAAATGATACGTCTAAATATTCAAAAAGAAAGTATATAAGGTGAATATTATACAAATAGATTGTATTCTTACTGTGTGTCATTCCAATATGCATGTTTAATGGGGTTGAAAGATCTAATGATAGAATTACATTTGAAAAAAATAAATTAAATGAAGATTGAAAGGATCTGCATAAAAAAAAAAGTAGTGAAGACTTGGATACCTTTAATGGTATCAGATTTGTTAATCTGAATTGGTGTGATGGGAAGAATAGCTCGAGGTTTTATTGCAATCAAACTAGAATTTTTGGGGGCGAATATTTGAGCAGATTGAAGAGAGAAAGAAGGATTTCGATCTGAAGCTTGAGATAACGACGGGTTTCCAGCATTGCTGACTAGGGGGGTAACAGAGGAAAACTGGTGATTGATCTGAACATTTGAACTAAAATTATTTTGAGAAGGTGGTACTATTTTAGGAAATTGTGGATTTACTAGAGGGAGAAAACTATTTTGGATGTTATCCGGGACGATTATGGGGGTTGGAATAGTGTTTAATGGGGTGGTTCCTGAAGGTGCGTTAGAGATTTTTTGGCTTTCTTGGTGTAATCTTTGAATAACACTGAGAACATAATCCCTCTTATCTGGATCTAAGTCCTTGACTGTCATGTTTCCAGGCAATCTATATATTGTTTTGTCATTTCGTCGTACAACCTCTACAGAAACTCCAGCAATATCGAGAAGATTAACTATTTCACCTGTACTCTTCTCAATCCTGGCTTCATCTGAGAGATGGATTTGTTGAGGTGTAAGGTTCTTATTGGAAATTTTGAAGGGTGAGTTTTCTGCTAAATTTTCTTGCATCTGATAAATAAAATACCAGTATCCTTTTTCTGGTTATGGGTATCTGTGCAATAGATAAAGGGCAAGGATATACTGTGATGGCTTTAAATGAAAAAAGGTACGACCTCAAGATGAATGCAAGTTAAAGAATCGAAAAATAATAAGCCGCTGTTTATTCTTTTTTTGACTATATATGGAATAAAAGGTATTTCAGAATCAAACGGTATGGAGAATTTACAAAGAAATGCCGCTAAGAGGAAAGATGATGGAAAGGGATATTTAGCTCAAAATTTTGTGAGAATTTCGACAAATCCAACTATTTTAAAACGATAGAATGAGAAAAGATAATTAGACGAAGGAAGTATCAAAAAAGATTATATATACTCAATAAATAAAAGTGATATGAATATCATCTTAAGTAATTCAAGTGTTTGATGCTCCAAACTGAAATGGATGGAGACAAACTTGTTAAATTGAGAGTGCAGATTTTCATTATAAAGATGAGAAAATCGCAGAGTGTATGTTGCGAAATGGTTAAGAAAATATTTATTTTACCTGTAGAATTAAACTTAATTACAGTTTTTTTGTTTCTGGCCTCTGAAAGTCTGGTTATTTTAATCTACTGAAAGGTCGCGTCCTTTCCACCTTCAGCCCTCCTTGTCTTAGTTCAAAAATTTCCGAAATGAACAAACCGTATCAGAGGTCAATTAGCTTATTTTATTTGTCAGGTCAGTATAAATTACCATATTTATTGGGCATGAGTAAACCAATACTTTTTGCGATAAAATGAATAATTAAGTTTTAATCTGCCAATAAGAAATAGTATTGATCTCTATTAGCCTCTGGATCAGAATAAGAATGATTCTTGTCGAAAGCACACACCCCTAAGAGTGAAATACCTTGCCGTGGTTTAGGGGCTTAATAGTGTACTTTTCGAAGTACACTAGACCAAAATTTCACACAGCGTTGTACTATTCTTGGTTGGGAATAGTGGAGACAACGCACAGCGATTCGGAGGACAGCGATTAGGAGGACATCGATTCCAGAGGAGGACCATCTAGAAACAGGAGGAACCGATATTTTAGCACAGCTGAGACATAGTCTAGTGCACAAGTCCAGTGCTCGACAGTCAGACGGATCTCAGCGTCTAACAGCTATTTGTAGGAAAGCCATGTCGATCAAACCCACGTTTGGGTAGGAGCCTAATTTTATTAATCCTGTTAGAAGTAGGCTCTGACTAGGAGCTCAGTAGATTCAGTGAACTATTGTTCATTGACAAAGAGCTTAATTCTTGACTGCACGTAACCTCAGTCATCCAGCCTACTTGAAGCAATGCCAGGGGGGGTCTTTCGGTTGGTAGATTGAACTCTTTTCCCGTAGGTACGCAGCCGGTATCCGGCAGAGGAGCTTATTGTAGTTAGGATAATAGTCTTTTCTATACGACTTT
>LSSL01002120.1:0-13062 GCA_001953115.1 Smittium mucronatum
TTTGATGTTTACTTTTATGGTTTTAAAACATTCAAATTTTAAAAATATACTATAAAACTATAGGGAAAATACTATATAACAATGGGATTTACAACGTAAGACAATGGAATATAGCTTGTTCGTGTTTTCTGCTTCGTTTTTTCAGAAAAGGCTTATAGCTTGTTCGTGTTTTCTGCTTCGTTTTTTCAAAAAAGGCTGTATATTAGTACTAAGTGTCCACTTTTTGGGTTTAAAGCTTAACTGTTAACTCTTATGGTTTTTAAAAAATTCAAATTTATAAAATTTACTATAAAATGGATGGAAAAACACTATATAACAATGGCATATAACTTGTTCGTGTATTCTGCTCAGTTTTTTTCAAAAAAAGCTAAGGAAAGCAAAAGTGTATATTAGTACCGTTTAGGGTTTAAAGGATTCAAAATTTAATAAAGATTATAAAAATATCTGGGAATTACTAATTAATATATATATATATATACTAAAAAAGTCAATTTGATATGGCTATTCGTGTTTTCTGGTAGATTTTTTTGATAAATACTGGTAGAAGCAAAAGAGATAAATTATGCCTTTTCGAAAATATGGTTAAAATAACAGCCTAAAAATAATAAATAATAAATCTAAAAGCAAAGGAACGAAGAGTGCTTCTTTTTGTTCAGCCTTTCTTCAGTTTCTGCTTGCAAGTCCTTGTATCTAGACCTCCAAATATCTCGATCCTTGGCTTCCACTTCAGCATTTTTTATAGCCTCGGCTAGTTGAAAAGATAGTCTGGCCATCTGTTCATTGACCATATTGGTCTCACTTTTAGCTCTCATCAATTCATTAGTGTATCGATTCTTGTCTTCATTCATCTCAGATACTTGGCTTTCAAATATTTCAAGACTCTGCTCTAGTGCGCTAATTAATGATTTGTGAGCAGAAAGTTCCTCCTCTAATTCAGCTATACGCTCTTGTCGCTTTTTCAAGTTAAGTTCAGACTTGGTCAAGTTCCCTTTAACCAGTTCCAATTCACTCTTCAATTCCAAAGCTAATTGATTGCTTTCCATAATCTTTTTAGATAATATACCATCCTCACCAAAGCTATAATTACCATCATGTATGTCTCTGGAAATACCATCAAGAGTACCGTTTTTTTCCCCAGTAGAAGATGATGGACTTTCAATTAATTTCTCTGGTTTATCGCCCGGTGTACCAAACTCCAATGAATCTTCTGAAACAAATTCAGAAATATCCAATTCTATAGAATCATCATTAACATCTTTCTGATATCTACTCGACGGTTCTTCATTTCCACTATGAATGTTAGATTTAGCATCAGATCTCAAAAGTTTGCCATTAATATAAATTTTTTTATCGTTTTCATGCACTAAGTCAGGTATGCTTGAAGTGTAAAAACCATTCTTTTCTGGAGTTCTATTTTTAATTACAACATCATTTTCAATTAGTTCGGATTCTAAATCAATGCCATCAATAGAGACCCGAGTTAGATGCATCGAGTACATGCCATTTGCAGCAGGATCAGTGCTTGTAAAGTTTGACGAATCTCTAAGCGAATTTAATGATCTTTTTTCTACAGAATGGTCCTGGGAGGTATTCGCTTCACCTTCTTTGTCGAAATGATGCAAGCTATTAAATCTGGAAACAATGTCATCTTCTTGGTTTTTATCATTGTCACTTGTATAGGAATTACCAGAGATGGCTTTTATAGAATTAGAAAATTTTACTCGAAGAGAGGAGGTTAAAATTTCCTGCTGCTTGATTCTATTTTCCTGTTCAATAATTAGGGCTTTGCAACGGGAAATTTCCTCAAGAAGGTTGGTCTTTTCATCGAATAGCTCTTTATAGCTTTTTTCGTTAATAGGGGATAAGGGTTGGAGATGTTTTCGGTTTTTATTGGAGTTTCCGGATTCAATCATGTTTTCGGTGTATGAATCATTTTGAACAAGGCCAGAGTTTGAAGAATCTTTAGAGTTCAAATTGTTGAATTTCGACTGGGCATTTTTATGGAACATTCTCGAATTAATTGCTTCAGAATCAAACATATCTGTGTTAGAATTGAAAGCATCATCTTCTTCATTCTGTGTATTAGAAGTTGTTCTAGCTAACCTCCCAGCAAATCCTGGAGCATTGTTTCTTGCTTGTTTCGAATTATCAAGGGTGGATTCGTGGTTTTTGTTTTTGGTTGGACTCTGAGATGCTTTTTGGGAGGAAATAAGAATAGCGGTTTGGGCTTCAAATGATTCAAAAGTTTTTAAAAGCACGTCATTCATTGAAATTAGATTATTTTTAGTTTGTGTCAAAATTTCAATCTTGCTAAGTAAATCCAGGTGAATTCTCTTAATAGTATCATCATCCAAATTCGAGTAATCCAGAGTGGATAGAGAAATAGGGTATGGGCCGGGATCCAAAGTATCGATCCTTAAAAGAGAAACTTTTTCTCTAAGGTTCCTAGACTGTTCATAAAGCATACTGAATAAGGAACCAACAGAGCCTAAGTTACCCTGACTATTATTGGATCCGCCTATATAACTGCTACTTCCAACCATAGTATTACTATCGTGTGAAAACCTAAAATTATTGGTATCAGAATTTGGATGTCCACTGAAACCAACAGTAGCAGGGGGAGAAGATAGTGGGGCTTCGGAGTCGAGCCAAGCATGAAGGGAAATTCTATTATTAGCGGTATCGAAGTCGGACTTTGACCCGTTTTTACAATCTGGAGATGAAGAATCAAATGCAACGCCATCGTCGTAAATTCCAAATGGAGAAAATCCTGGGTTAATCATGTAATCTTTATCAAGAACATCTCTGCTCACGACCCCCTTAGCAAAGTTTCTCAGTTGTTGGTTTGGAAGGCCTTTTAGCGTAAGATTCTTTTTAAGAGTGTTTCCAGAAGAGGGCTGATCACTGGAATTGGTGAGTTGAGAATGAGAAGTATTATTTTTAAATAACATCTGATCTTGACCAATAAAATTACTTTGATAGCTACCGATAATCCCGAAACTTTCTCTAGTTAACATCAATTTTTTTTCTTCAGGCAACATTTTACTGATTTTAGCAACTTTATTTTTATAATTTTCATAATCATTTAATGCCATGTCATCGACAGAGAACCTAGAGGAACGTTGGGACACAGGCGGAGGGCTGCTTTTATAAATTTGAGCATTATAAGCAATTATTTGTAGCTGTTTGAATGCGCCAGTTCTCTCAATAACTTCATTTTGGGCATAACCCAAAAGCAGTTGAAGTCTTTTTCTATCATTCTGGGAATTAATTTTATCCTTTTCAGAGTTATTAATAATTTCAATCATATCGTCTCTTTGTGCATAAAGTTGGTCCAATTTGATCTTCAATGACTCGTTTTCGTCACGGAGAGTATTATACTGGGCAATTTCAGAGCTTGGGATGCTGTAATGGTCTTTGTTCTTAATTGGAGAAGAGCTTTTGGAAGAAATTTCATTGATATTAGTAGACTCGGAAAGTTTTTTTAGGAGCTCTTTGTTTTGTCTTTCAAGATTTTTGGCATAATCAGATTGACCGTCCATAGGCTTTATATTTTCTTGTTTGGAGCTTTCTAAAGATGTGAGCCTATAATTAAGTTTATCGCTTTCAGCTTGGAAATTCTTTTCCAGATCTATTAAATTTTGAGAATGTTCATTTTCAATCTCAAAAATTTCCTGTTCATGTTGAGCATTCAGATTTTGGATTTCTATACTGTGTTCGTGCTTTAATCTTTCGATTTCCATTACTAAATGCATCTCTGTTGAATCTTCATTTATGGAAAATTGACCATCGGAATCGTTTATTTTCTCACTACCGAATTTATGAGGGCTTAACTTTGAAGGGGAGGGTTTTTGACTTTTATCGCTAGACAAAGATTCTAGTAGGGATTCAACGTACAACCTTCTATCTTGTTCATTTTGAGATGATTCTTTTAAAAGAGAAATCTGGTTCTTTAGTGAAGTAAGTTGGGCAGATTGAGATCTACTGAGCTGATCGGCAAAATCGAGCTTTGTCTTTTGGGTAGAAATTTGACTTTCTTTAGTTAATAATTGTTTTTTGTTCTCATACAATAGATATTCCAAATCCTTAATGATGAGCTCATAATCAGAAACTAACTCATCCAAATCAGAGAAATGTCCGATTTGGCTTTTTTGAGAATAATCACTGTAGTTGCTAGAATTACTGGCATCAGAATCATAATCTAAGTCATCAGATGGTCTCTGATTTTCGTTCTTATGTAGTAAAATATTTTTATAAAATTTGTTCTTAATTTCATGTAATCTAGCAGATAAGCGAAGTCGGGTTTCAGTGGTAAGGGAGCTTTCACGGATAGAATTTTCTTTCTCGCTTTCTGAATGGTGAGAAAATTCCTGGTTGTCAGGACCAATCAATTCCGAATTAAATACGATAGAGTCTTGGTTATAGTAATTGTCCTTGTCATCCTTAGAATACAAAACATTTGAAGAGTTAAAAGAATCTGGATGCAGGTCGAAGCCTAAATTACTGTCATCTAAAGATAGTTCAGGTTGATCAATTAGATTAAATTTGGGTGGAGGATTAAGATGGAAAGAATCAAGATTGTTCATTTTATCGGCTAGATGGTTGTATTTATCTTGCAAATCTGAATAGGCATTGTCGGTGGACTGCAAATTGGTTTGTAAATCTCTTACAAGGGCTTCCATTTCGAACAGTCTGTTTTTATAAAAGGATTTTTCCGATCCATCTCTGTCGCTTTTTGAGCTATCACGTCTTTTCAAGCCGACTTCATCGCTTGAATTTTTTAATCTTAGCATTTCTTTGAGCTGGGAGACTTGTTGCTTTAAGTCAGAAATTTGTAATTTCAGGACTGAGTCAAGGGACTCCCAGTTGTTTGAGCCGGCGTTTTTAATTGAGCCAGCTCTTGATGCATATTTCAAAGTGTTTAAAGTTTCTAAAATGTCCATTTTGCTGATGGAAACGCAAGCAATCATAATTGTATATGCAGTACCGCCAAGAGAATCTTGGAGTAGTCTAGTTAATTTTGAATTACGGTAGGGGACAAAATTGTGGTTTGCTGAGGTCTGATTTTTTTCATTGACCTCTGCTAGAGCGGATATGACATTTCCTAATGCTAATAGGCCAGAATTGATGGATATACCTTCTTTGGCACGATCGCCGATTGCTTTAGTTTTTTTTAATCTTTCGGAACCAGCCAAATCAACGAAATTGAATTTCGAAATAGATTGCATTTCGATTCCATCTCTAATTTCAGTTTGAGTCTGAACTATCATGAAAATGGCATGAGATCTGGAGGATTGATTATTCATTTCGGTTTGACCAGTTTGCCTAATCATGGAACCATATAGCAAAAGATTCATAGCTTCTTCAGCTGAATCAATTTTTTGTTCTACAGCACCACTCCATATTATCCGACCATTAGAATCTTCCCTAATTTGTACGGGTGGTTTTCCGTAAGAACCATGGGCTTCAGCAATTAGATCGATTAGTTCTTCGTTATAAATTTCAATATAGGAAGCTTTGAATTCCCGCTTTATTGAGTCTTTATTCATTTTACTGTTTCTAGCAAATGAAAATATATCTTTTAAAGAGTAGCCAACAATACCCATTTCATTGGGTTCACCTTTAGTACCCATAGTGTAAGACTTTCCGGAACCAGTTTGGCCATAAGCAAACACAGTTACGTTAAAGCCCTCATAAAATTTATGTACTAGAGGAAGAACGGAAGTTTCATATATTTGATGTTGATTACAATCGACGTCAAAGACGTAGTCGTATTTGAAAACCCGAGGGATTCCACCAACTAGACCTTGGGATCCCAAAACGCGAATGTCAGATTCAGAAGAATTAACTATTAGGGAATCTTGATTCTTCTTGGATTGTTTTATTGAAGAGAAGTTGTCGGAATTGATGGTGGGTTTGACCCTAACGGCAACTTTGACCTTCATAGAGACTTTGCTATTATTGTTTTCTAGTGTATGAGATATGGGATCGGGGGTTGATCTTTGCAAAGAAAAGTCATTTCTCTTATCAGGATGAGGGAGGTGATGGTCACTGGCTTGAGCAACAAGCCCCATGGTGTTATTTCGGGGTATATTGGAAGTGGGAATAATGCTGAGTAACGGAGACAAAATATATCCTGGGAATTGTTGTAAAGCTATCCAAAAATAGACAAAATAATGTAACGAAAAAAGGTAGGATGTTTATGAGAGGGAATTGGGATAAAAATATTATTGGAGGAATATGAGTTGTTATGGCGAAAGCTATTTTCTAAGGTATATTATGTGTCTATAAATAGCGACAATACGCGAGTCTGGGACAAATATAATAGGGAACAGAAGCAAACTACAACAAATTGCAGACGAGGTTAGTTGGGACTCAGAAAAAATGTAACGGCAGGAAATAATTGTGGGGAAAGAGTTGATAGAGTGAGAGTGGGGCGTAAGGATTTAGAATAGTAGGTTTGGCACTAATGTGTATAACTAGTAATAATTTTAATCTTAAGCGTTAAGGTTAGAAGATCACACATAATGTTAGAGTTTTAGGTAAAAGCATATCAATATGACATTCTTTTTTTTAGTCGATTTCTACACACCCCCTAATTATTTTTTAAAATTGGTTCATAGTATTTAGCCCGACATTATAAATGACATTCAAATCTTCCTGTCAAGCCATTTTAGGAAAACACAATGTCACTTTCTCATGATAGGATCACAAAATACATAATCCTAAGCCATTCTAAGTTATTACGGTTAATAATTTGGCTTTCCTTTTTAATGTTACACAATGCATTGAATGTACCAATTGAAAATTATTAATTAGAAAAAAATAAAGAACAAGGCTGCAGAATCTATTAAAAGTCGACATTTCAATATTTTATATGATATCTGATTAATTTGGCGTTATGAATTTTTTCCAATCAGCTCATGGAAAGATTTCGATTTATTAATAGTCGTTTGATACCCTGTAATAATTCTGCAGAATGTGGCTTTTTTCCTTCGACAATTATTGGTTATGACATAATGACTTTTTATATCTTGCTAAATAGGGTTTTAAATTTAACACGAGGCTAAAAGTGTATGACTGGTAGTTTTCACAAGGATGGCATTGGTTTTTAAAAACCATAATTTCAAAAAAAGTACCTCTTCTAACCCTTAATCTTTTTCAGTGCCAGAGGAGCAAAGATGGTTCTTAATTTATGGTAAATGCAAACATGATTTATTTCAAAGCTGGTAATTGGATAAATGTATTATCTATCGAATAGAGATAGTTAGATATCGAGCTTATGAATTAGACTTTCTTTTGGGTCCAGAAAAGAGTATACTACCTTGGACGAAATTGATCTCATCGTTATATTTTTAGTGATATATAATTTTCACTGCACTTTGAAAATAATAAAAATGATTGGTTATACACTATCTTACCGAAAAAATCGCAGGATTGCATCAGATCGGAGTGAAAGAAGGTTCAAATCTAATTCCTTTTTTCAAAGCAAAAATTCATTGATTTCTAAATGTTAGATAATTGGCTTTTAATGAAAAAATCGACTTTTTAGCTAAAAGAATTCTGCGTAAAATAAAATTAGCTAAAAGAATAGATTTAAAACTCACCAGATATTTCGGCTGTTTTTGGGCTAAAAATCTAACTTATATTTATTGGCTGAATTATTATTTTCGAGCTCTAGCAATGAATATTATTTGGTAAAATAAGAACGAAAAAGGATGCAAATCCCTAAAAAATGAAAATTCTGGTTTTGGAAAAAATATCTAAAAGATATTTTATAGGCTTAATAATAATATGTGAAATTCCCTTTTAAAAAAAAAAAATTAATAATAATGTGAAATTTGCTTATCTTATGGAACCTTACAAAAAAGGTTTCTCTATTAATTTTCGCCTTTTTTTGTAAAGTCTTCATCCATTTTCAGCCAAGAAAGTGGGTTATTTCAGATGTAAAAAATGTGATATTTCATTTAAAGAGACACAAATCTGTTAAAATTGCACGACTATTTGAATTTTTTACAACAATAAATCTGGTTTTCATTCTTTTTTTTTTTTTTAATTTAACTAGTTTATTTTTCTCGCTGCAGATCATATTTTCGTGTGGCCTGTAGGTCATTCCATGATCTAAATTTATTCAGATATTTTATTTTCCTAGCTTCTATATTCCTTATTCGGTAATATCTCATATCTATCTCGCCCAAGGAACCCAACTGTCCTCTAAATAAAGACGTCTTGGAAAATAAATAAATCAATCACAAAGACTCTAGAGGAATTTAGAGTGGTGGTTTAATTTATTTGACATTTATCTTAAAGTGCCAATAGACTGTCTAGTCTATATATAGAATGCCTGATATTGTATGTTTCAAGAGTAGAGTATTGAAACTAAATATAAAAAACTCGGTCATTGACTAGGAGTAGACGAGAATTTCACTGATTTTAGGGTATTATGTTTTACAAAATCCACAATAACTTATTTCAATAGGCACTTTTCACAAAAATTCATTCAAAAATAAATTTAATTTTTGAAATCAATAAAACCTCAAGAAATACTATAAACAGTTATGCACTTTATATTTTTAAAATACCCACACAATGATTTTAAATCTATTTAACTTAGATTCATGTTAATTTAAGTATGTGGAGTATTTAGTTTTGTTTAAAGAAAACCCCCGAATCACCAACTCTATCATTAAACATATGAAAGCATTATTAAATCTAAATCTATTGTACAACAACTGATTTTGAATGAAAAAATAAATTCAATCGATTTTATTGATTATCAAGATGGAGAAAAGATGTTACATGAGTATATTGGGTACAATTAGCCCCAAAAAATCAAACCTAATCGATTTCTTACAAAGTACTATTTTTGTGAAAAAGTTTTGGCTTTTGTAAGACTATTCCACTAGATTCTTCTCTTTTAATTTCTCTATAATACCTTTTGAAAGTACATGCAGTTCTAAGTATGTGATCAAATTTGGCTCTTCCTGGTTTCAACAGCTTATGGTAAATACATGCATGGAATTCCGGAGAGTATGAAAAACCGCAAGTTTTTTTAAGATATTTAGAAATTCCATTGCTGGTTATATTTCCATCTTCAGTATATATTTCTAAATCATTCACTTTTAGAAGTTTCTTTATGTGATCTGATAATTTAAATAAAAACTTCTTCATTCCATTAGATTTACATATATGTACTGAATTTTCCAATCCCAGAATCCATAGTATCAGCTCTCTGTGGCTGAATAAACTTAATTCGGGATGCAGAAGACTAGTCCACACATCTTCATCCCTGTGCAAAACTTCAGAAGTTGTAAATGCATGTTCTAAAAAGTACACCTTTTTATTTTTTTTGAAGGTTGAGTATTTATTGGAGCTCAATGTTATCTTGTGTTCATTGTATATAACCTCCACCAATTCGTCGATACAGTTATTGCGAAGTAGACTTATGTTATTTCCGCTCTGTACTTTCATCCAATCGCAAAATATACCGGTTTGTATATGATAGCTGTCCTGCATAATAACATAGTTTATTATTCCTCTGATTATGTTTGTAAAGCATATTCCACTGGGTAAACCCCCTACCTGTGCAGTAATTACACCATTAGGTAGTATAATAGGCGTGTTTATCCAATAACGCACCATATTTCTTACTCTTTGCATAGTGATCTGTGGGTTAACCGCCCATCTTTTACCGTCAACTGATTCGATATATTCGAAATCATACACCGAAAAGATAATGGCAGCAGCCAATTGTAATAGATAAATAGGGATATCTTTGTCGAACCCATCAAAATATATTCCAACCATATCCTCATTTGGACTTAAAATACTCAACCTTTTAGATATAACAGTGGAGAAATTTCCTTCTAGGTAATCGTCGAACACAAACATGTCACTACCGCTGTTGATGATTGTCTGCAGAAAGGGAAACATGAACCTAAGCTCCTCTATATATTGATCCAACTCGGAAACTATTAAACACATACCATTATCTCTTTGGTATTTGGTAACTTGTGATTTGTATTCTAATGTAGCTGGTTGGCTGTGAAACTGGCTTGAGAAAGCAATGCTGTTTTTTTTTATTATGTCATAATAAACATCAATAGCTTGACCTTTAGTCTTAATTATAAGATTTCCATGCACATCAGTTTTGCAATCATCTCTTTTCGTGCGATAATCCTCGTTAGATCCTCTAAAATATCTTGATCTTCTTCTTTTAACAACTCTTTTATACATTATCCCCCCGCTTGAGCTATGCACTAGAGATGGTGATTCTAATACTTTTCCCGTACTAAAAGGAACAAGTAGAGATTCGGTATTGAACAGTCTAGCTTTCACTAATTCGGCAATTATAATTAGACGAGATTGCTTTTCTTTGCTAAGGTCAGAAAAAACGATATTGCGATCATTATTCTGCCTGATGAAGTCAAAAAATACGGATTTATCAAATGTTTTTTCATTGTAATTGGTCTCAAACTCTTTGAAAGAAGGAACAAGATGTTTGAATTCAACCTCTGATAATTTTTTTAATATAGATTTCTTTACTAGGCTGTGGTATTTGTCATTTTTACTTGGTTTTGACTGTCTATAAAAAATATCACTAGTTCCGAGGTATTTAATGTTATTCTCTTTACAGAAAACAGTGTCCCTTTTCAAATGAACAAATTTGGTCACCAATTTACTAAACTGGGGTTTCTGGTTTCTTTTTATGTATTTGTCAGAATACATCTTGGATAATAGGAAGTTTTCTTCAAACAAGGATGATCCAATATTCCATGCATTATTGTATAAATCTGGGTCAATTTCAGATCTGTACATTCAATAATAATAATATTTCCTCTTCAAAAAAAGGTAAAGTATGTTTAGTTTGTTGATAAATAGATTTTTTTCTCCTTAGAAACCGGATTTTCTTTGCGATATATGTTGATTATCGACAGAAATTTAATATTTTTTGATATAATTAATAGATTTCTCTTATTTTTTTTAACTATGGTATTAATAGATATGAAACCCAACAATGAGGTATTTTATTGAAATGCGGTTTAAATAGGTTTTCTAGAAAACAATCCAAGTTAATTATATAAGTATTTATTGTAGTTTGATATGTGATTTGTTTATGAAACCAACAAACCTAGTTTAACGATATATTTTCTGAAATATGTAAATTTATTTGTTCGATACGTTTTTTAAGCCTTAAAATATTAATATAGCCACAAAAGAGGTTCTAGTCTTTTTGGAATGTTCCTGATAAGCTTTAGTTGAATCCAAAATCTCATAACCACGAATTCAGTTTATATTTATTATCAAGAAGGTTTTGGAATTGATTCAAGTTTTTATATAGTTTCTAAGCTCACATTTTATATAATTGATCTTTCTCTGGATTATAGGATATGCAAAAACGTCAATTAAGACCTGCATACCTTTTATGCACGGATTTTATATACAAACAAATCAATTTTGAGCACACTATATTTTAATTTCGGCTGATATTAAAATTTAACCGAAATTATGTAAAAAAAAACCCCCCCTCCATATGGTATATCCTTCAGCACGCCAGAAGTCTTGTAAAATACTTTTATTTCTTTTTATTGATTTTTTTAACTATAGTAAGTTGCTATTAATTCGCTTAAAAAAACAAACATAAAAAATGAAAATTGTGAAATGCTTTTTCTATCGCGTATTTTATTCGTAGATAACATCAGTAGAACCTATGCGGAAAAAACAGTATGAAAAAAAAATCATTATCCTCAGCGCTAATTAATTCATCTGTCAGTCTACCGGTTGTGTAATTAAGGGGAATTGGAGTCGTATCTACTACCAGATATATCTCACCAGAAATTGATTCAAGTAGGCTGGATGAATGAGGAGATAATTAGTTATGAATTAATTTCGACATAGGTGAACATAAATTCACTGAGATGTTTTAGCACCCCATTAGAGCCTACTTCAAACAGAATTAATAGAATGTAGACTCGAGCTATAAAAATTCTTTATTTCTAACAAAGGTTTTCTTAAAAAAAGCAGCTAAGCACTGAAGCATCTTTTTGCTGAAAAAATATGAACTGGTCGTGCAGTTAGTGCAACAGGCTTCACAGATTTCAATTCGGTTCCTACGGCTCTAGGATCATATATTATGATTTCTTTTCCTATCAAATCGTTGGGATGTTGCCACCAATCCTTAACTATATTGGGACTTTATCAGTAAAGTTTTAGCATAAATACATCTCTTAGGATGCATCACCTAAGTTCCCAAACCACGAAAAGGTATTCCAAACTTTAGGATAAATCGTAAAATGCCTTAACCCGTTAGTCTCCTGTATTTGCTAAGTACTTCAATTTGAAGAATCTTCAATAAATTTATTCACCCATTGCAAAATTTAGACCAACAGTACATCGGTTTATCAAAGCTGAAATCAAAGCAATTAAATATTGGTCATGAAAATGGCACAAAATAGTATACCTTCGATGAAAGAGTTAAACAAATAAATTTATTATAGCTTTGAAAAGTAAATGAAAATATTATTAAATAGTGTATTTAAACAAGATTAACATATAGGACTTTCCCCTAAGAGTGAAATACCTTGCCGTGGTTTAGGGGCTTAATAGTGTACTTTTCGAAGTACACTAGACCAAAATTTCACACAGCGTTGTACTATTCTTGGCTGGGAATAGTGGAGACAGCGCACAGCGATTCGGAGGACAGCGATTCCAGAGGAGGACCATCTAGAAACAGAAGGAACCAACTTTTAGCACAGCTGAGACATAGTCTAGTGCACAAGTCCAGCGTTTGACAGTCAGACGGATCTCAGCGTCTAACAGCTATTTGTAGGAAAGCCATGTCGATCAATCCCACGTTTGGGTAGGAGCTAATTTTATTAATCCTGTTAGAAGTAGGCTCTGACTAGGAGCTCAGTAGATTCAATGAACTATTGTTCGTTGACAAAGAGCTTAATTCATGACTGCACGTAACCTCAGTCATCCAGCCTACTTGAAGCAATGCCAGGGGGGGTCTTTCGGTTGGTAGATTGAACCCTTTTCCCGTAGGTACGCAGCCGGTAGTCC
>LSSL01002122.1:0-25280 GCA_001953115.1 Smittium mucronatum
CGGGGGTGGGGGTGGGGGAATAGAGGGCTTGGGTACATGCGGGGGCTTGTTGTTTGGAGCAGCTATGCTTTTTTGATTTTCTATAGATTGGGGAGGTGGTGGAGGATCAGGAATTACAGGCTGCGATGAAGGGTTTTTCACAATAGGCGTGGATTTAATAATTCCAATCTAAAGTTGGGAGAAATAAAAGGATAGAAAGGATAACAGAATATTCAAGAAAGTAACAGCGAATTAGAAAAGAGTAATAAATAATAAAAAAATGTTAGAATGTGGCGTAAATAAAAGTAAAATAAATACGGTTTCGTTGTTTCCAGCTTCAGGTTTATTATTATCCAAAATCTAAGGGAAAATAAAGCAAGTGATATTAAAAGAGAACTGGATAGAGAGAAGATTTAGAAAGTACCTCCAAGTAAGATTTGGGGACAAAGCCGATTCCAGCTTTGCTTTTTATTAAAACCCAGTCGGGATCCTCGTCATCGAGTATATCTACAGTTTCATTTTCAGTCATAGAAGTTTCTTCATCTTCGGTATAAGAGTAGTCATAAATACACACAGCATGAGCCAAAACATCAAGCTGGGTATTAGAAAAGAGAAGCACAAAAGAATTTTAAAAAGGGGTCTTTAAAAAAGGCAAGAGAGAATAGAAAGCAAATCACCTCTTCCAAATAAGAGGTGGGGACGATACCGATGGGAATGTTGTCATCAGTTGGGTCACGGGCCTTAACCTTAATCCAGCCGGGTTCAGTTTCCTCGATGATAAAGAAGAGTTGATCCTCATATATGGTTAGCTCCTCGCTGTCCTGGGCAGAATATTGGTATATGGCCCTGCAGACCTTGGAGTAAGGCATGGTGAGGGTAAAAATAAGCGAGACGACAAAGATAATACACGGGATGTGGTTATTGGAGAAAAGATATCTGGAATAGGATATAATCCCTTATGGGAGAAATAGTATTGCAGCTCAAGTTTATTATAGCTATCTCTTTATGGGTTATGGCGGCCTGATTTCTGCGAGCATTCTAGCACTTGCTATAGCCACCTGATTTATCCCTATGTTTATTTCGGTCTTTTTCAGCTTCCCAGACGCAGTGTAATCTGCCATCTTCGATCTGATTCGCTCTCCTCTGATCATTGACAATCGTTTATCCAATCTCATTCTATATTATCTGCTCACACGTATTATCGTTTCATGTCATTTGACCAAATTTACCTATAAATATAAAAAAAGAAAACATCCAACAGATGCCGCCGGAATCGATATCTATTGGGATATCTGTAGCCCAAATTAGTCTTAGATTTCAGCAAGACATGGTGGTTGGCCCATTTCCAGACACATCCAATAGATGGCTCCGCCTATCTTGTTTTTGAGTGGTAATTACAAAATTCACATTTGAATCTCCTGCAGAGTTTCTGATTGATCGATAACAACGCCTTACCCACTCCACCGTTGTTTTTATTTGCTAAAATGTTTGCTCTTTTACTTTATTTGAAAAACAGAAACCAATACAGATAATATACAATTTTATTGGTAGAACCACAACTCCTTAGTCCCTTTAGAAACCGACTTTTTTGAGGGCATTATTTGTGCATTCTTGTATTTTCCATTTGATGAACAGAAACAAACCTAGTTATTGTCGCAGCTTTTTCTAAAGCTGGCCTAGTGGTTTGAAAATATATGATATCTTGCTATTATCCTGAAAAGCCTAAAACAATCGAGAAATTGGCTTGGTTTAGTAATAGGCGATGTCCCATTATGTCATATTGTCAATATTTACTTGAGTCTCAGTCCAAATATGGGAAATTCTCTTCGAGAGTGGCCACCTGCTTATTAAATTTTTACCGCTTTCCTAATTTGCAAAAATTAACATTTCCAGACTATAAATTTATTGGATACTGTAAAACACAAATGAAATTTTTCGATTGGCGAAATATTCGAAACCTATTCGCTCTAAAATTCATTTTCATTTCTATTTGTTAGGTGATGATTTAATTATATATAACCAATGGTTTGCATGTCAAAAAAAAAGATTGGCCCTGAAAGGAATTTTCCATACGCAGTTTGCGAAATTGTCTATTTTCCATCCAAATATTCTCTTTTTTTTTTCTTTTTTTTTTTATCACGGAATTATCCAAATATTCTCTGTGTATTTATTCCCTCGTTTCCGCTATTTGCCACCCTTGAACCAATGCCCAGTGGGATCGGAGCCGCTAGAGCGATAGATGGGAGTGGGATGAAATTTGATTATTTTTTCCTTATGTTGTATTTTTACTTTTGTTTCCAGTATTTAAATATTATAAATAAATTCCCTTTAAAAAATAAAAAGTCCGCTATTTGCCAATAAAGCTTGTGCACAATTCAATTTTACCCATTTATTACTCGCTCGTATATTCCCCAAGGATTGATTTTGGCCCAAAATGTTGGGCATTTATGGTATATCAATAATTGTTTTGAGATCCCCGCAAATTCTCTATTAATTTTTCATAAAAAAATAAATAAATCCCGCAGGCTTGGTGCGTATTAGATAAAGGTTTCATTTCCATAATAAAATCGTTTTTTTTCTTCCTATTTTTCATCATTTTCTGTAAATAGAACACGAATATATTCTGGTAGATTTTCTCTTAATTATCAAAATATATGGCTATTTTATAAGTAATCTTTGTTCAGTACTTTTTTTTCTAATTAAAAACGAACATAACCATCAAATTCATCAAATTATACTTTTGTCTAATAAATCTTTAAATCCCTTCCATGGATTGGAATTGTTGTAAATTTATCTTATAGATTATGGCCATAAAATAAAAATTATAAATTATTTTGAAAAATCTAGAAGCTACATCAATTAATTTCGTGGTAAATCTATTTTAAGAATTAAAAATTGTAATAAATACCTTCTTGTTAGAGTTTGAATAATTGTATTTATGGCTAGGTATTAATTTTTATCCAAATAAGTAATATATTTGGCTAATTATGTTTGGGTGAGAACATTAGGGTTTAATTTTTATTTTAGAATTATATAGTATAAAGCATAATTATATTCAAAAGATTTTCCAAAAAAAGGTATTAAAAAATCACTTCTTTTTCATTAGTAAAAGTGTGCGTTCATTGTACACTCTAAAAAATTAATGGATTGAAAAAATAATTCGGTCTGAGGGTAATAAGCAATGGTTTCATCTGAAAAAAAATAGGAAGGGTATATGAAAAAATATATAGTTGATTAGACATCAATAGTTTGCCTTTTGATAAGTGAAAAAATGATTTCCAATAGCGCTTCACTCGTATTCTTACATTCCAGTCCAATTAATAAAAATCACACTTTTATCGTGATATAAATTTAAATGTCGTAAAAATTTTATTTCTATATTAATTTCATATCAATTTATGAATTTGAAAAAATTTCAACTCTTGTAACAACTAAAAAGCTAAATTTTGAAATAAATTTCGCTTTTAACTTCTCTAAGTATTCATAAAATCGGGTTAAATCCTCCCGTTAACCAATTAATAACAATACTAAATTATTTCTGAACCTCTAGATTCATATTCTCCAATATAAAAGAAATGGTCATATACCCTTAAATTATTTACAATCCCCCTTTCTTAAAAATACTTAATGTATTTTCAAAATAGATTTTAACTCATCTCTCTCTATTTTTTTATTATGAATTATAAATTTTTAACAATTAAACTCGATTAGAAACTTTAATGATCCACTATATTTTCCTCGGTAGCTGAAGATGTTGACAGCAGTATATAATACAACAGATTAAAAAATTAAATCTCTTAATAAACGACCTATTTTTTTAATTAAACTTATCCATAATAAAACCCTTTTTTAATCATTTATTATCTCTAAATATTAGCCATTAATATATATTCATTAAGTTGATAATTTAAATTAATTCAGTTTAAATAACCATTGGTTTTTTTTTAAAAGTGCCATTTTTTATCATTCAAAACTCGGATTTTTATAATGATTATATTTGCCAATAGCGGTTAATTTAGTCTCTTTCATAAACCTTTCTAATTTCAAAACAAATTACAAACAAAATATGATTTCGAGATATAAATAGATGTATTCAAATTCCATCGATTAGAATTTTATTGTTTTGATAGTTATATCATAAATAAAATCGACAAATAAATACCTTTTCAGGCCGTAAAATTACCTACACGTATTTTTATTTAAATTTTATTATATGAATTTTATTTATTTAAATTTTTCTGGAAAAATTACATAAATATGATATTTGTGTTATATCATCCTTATACCTTTCACTTTTGTATTTAGATTTTACCACATAGTAATTTTCACCATTCCGAATTAGTTTTGATAATTATAATTAAGTTATAAGATTCGATTTAAAATATCTAACTATTTATATTCTTCCTGAAAATATACACTTACTCAATTTATTTAATTTCCGTTGAAATTATAATAATATTTTCTCCATATATTAAAATAATAAGTTCTTAATTCCATTTTTCGAAAATTAAAATAACCTAAAATTAAAATATTGTATTTTAATTTGTAATTTTTTATTATTCACTATAATACTTATATATATATAATTGTATTTTTGCTCTTAATCTTTAATACAATAGTGGCTTAAAATGCTAATACTCTGCTAATTTATACTTTCACTTATTATAAATATAAATTATCAAAAAAAATCAGCATTTATATATTTATAAACAAATAAATTAGTCAATATGTGATTTTGCTTGTGAAGATAACTACATTCGGACTAAAAATAGTTATTTTTTCAAATTTTCAAAAAAATTACATTTGACATTAAATATTGTTAATTTTTATGTATGTAAATATTTTTTTGTTTTTTTAAATAGAGCGAGACAATTTCTGAAAATTTTCCCTGATAAATGCATTCCTAAATTAAAATTATATAAAAATTCATCCTAATTAACATCGATTGACAAAAACTATCAATTAGGAAATTTTCGCAATACCTTTTTCTGGGTATATCAATATTAAATAATATTCTAGGGGATTTTTTTAAAATCGCAATTAGTGATCTTTTCTTTTTTTTTGGATATTTTATTTTATTTTAAAATCATGTTTATATTATTGGAAGTCTCTAATTATAATATACCGCAAGTAAGTCTATTTTTTTTTTAAAAAAACCGCTTTTTAAGCACTGAAAGATCTTCATAAGGTTTAAAATAAGAAATATTACTTTTATAGTTATGGAAAGTGATATTTTCTTTTTTAAATTTAAATTTTATCTCACTATATCCTCTATGTTAAAAATATCTTAATATTTTAAGTAAGTTAACAAAATCTCTTTAAATTTATTGTTAAATATTTTAACCCAGATTTATTTTTATTTTTATTTTTATAATTATATTCCCTAGCTTAATTTAAATTTATTTTTTTCATTTGAATTGGGTTCAAGGTTTATCCAAAAAAAAAAAAATTGGAAATTTGAAATGAAGGAGTTTACTTTAATAAACAGTTTTATTGTTTATTTTAATATATTTAATTGAATTTAGATTATTTTTTTTGGTAAAACAATTATTATATTTTTACTGCTATGTATATAAAATATATAAAGTCGTTTTTTTTAGCATTTTTTCTAAAGTGAAAATAATATCTATTTTCAGATTTATGAATATAATATTTAAAAATGAAATGAAAATCCCTATCCATACTTGTAAAAAGCAAATTTGATTTCGATATCGAATGATGTGATGTTCTCTGGGATTAATATTATTAATTTAAAAAAAAAACTGTAAAAATACTTGTCAGAATTCTTAATTTACATTTTTATTATTAAATAATTTATTTTGGAATGATTATTTTATTTTTAAATCACCTTAATTCCAAACAAGTTTTTTTATGAAAAAATCGGATGGAAAGTCATTTTCATTTTTCTATGAAAAAAATTGAAATTTTGCAGTAAAATAAACAATATCTTTATATTAAAATGTTCAAATCTTATAAAAAATCTCAATATATTCCTAATCTTTAATTGTTTTGCTTTTTTAAATTTAAGGTGCAATTTCATCAAAAATTAAATGATAAAAAAAAATCTAAGTTATAAAAACACTGCAGATGACAAGTACTTTTTAGTTTTTGTATTAAACACAGGCTAGACTATTTGAATATATGTATGTATATATTATAAATATATGTATTATTTATTGGTTTTTCAGAAAGTTAAAAAGTCAAAATTCCGCGAATAGGGGTTAAAATTTAAAGATAAATAATAATTATTAAATCGCAATTTTCAAAAAAATAACCCATTTAAATTGACCTTTTTTATTTTTTTAAAAAAATTTAATTTATATTAATTTATATTATGATTATCTTTTTACGCTTATCATAAAAAATATTTCTGAATTCTTAAAAAAGTGAAAAGATATTAATTACAGAAAAATAAAACAAAATCCTTTTCTAAATATAGAAGTATATTACGAATAAATAAAAAAATCTACCAAAAATTAGAAAATAGAGATAGTGAATGATAATTTTTGATTGATGGTTTATCTTTTCAAATGGTCGGATTTTTATTAAATAAATAAATAAAAATGGTACTAATATCATAAAAACAATATTACTAAGATATTGATAAAAAATTCGAGAGTAAAAGCAAAAATCATTTTTATTAGATATATTTAAAGATTAAAGCTCAGATAAAATTCATATAAGTAAGCCTTTGATGATTAAAGCTGTGTTTCTAATTTTTTGAAAATTTTAGAGGGTTATAAAACTATTATTTAACAAATTATACAGTTTAGAATAGTTTGACCATTATTTTATATTTAAAAAATCTTATTTTTTTACTAAAAAATATAAATATTATGGAATTATACTACTAGGGGCGCTTAAATGGAAGAAAGCATAAAAAAAATTGATAAAAAGTTGCATAAATGGATATGAAATAACAAGATAATTTAAAAATAATTTATATATTACATTTTACATTTTAAAAAAAGTTATTAAATAAAAAGACTCAAAGTGGAAATTCCAAGAAATATAAAGTTAAATGAGGTATTTTTGAACATTTTAAATTATCTGGTATTTGATTAATTATTTTAGGGAGATATGAAATTATATAAACCTAAGAGTGAAATAAATTGTTGTGTTTTAGGGGTTTATAGTGTACTTTTAGAAGTACTCTAAACTAAAATTTCACATAACGTTGTATTATTATTGGTTGGGAGTAGTGGAGACAGCGCACAGCGATTCAGAGGACAGAGATTCGTGGGTAGGACCATCTCGAATCAGGAGGAACCGATCTTTTAGTACAGTTGAGGCATAGTCTAGTGCAAAAGTCCAGCGTTCGACAATCAGACGGATCTCAGCGTCTAACAGCTATTTGTAGGAAAGCCATGTCGATCAATCCCATGTTTGGATAGGAGTCAAATTTTATTAATCCCGTTAGAAATGGGCTCTGAATAGGAGCTCAGTAGCTTCAATTAACTATTTTTCATTGAAAAAGAATTTAATTCATGACTGCATTTAACCTCAGTCATCCAGCCTACTTGAAGCAGTGCCAGGGGGGGGGGTCTTTCGGTTGGTAGATTGAACCCTTTTCCCGTAGGTACGCAGCCGGTAGTCCGGTAGAGGAGCTTATTTTAGTTATGATAATAGTCTTTTCTATAAGTCTTTTTCTTTTATTTTTTTTATTTCTTTTTTTAGTATAGTTTTTAATCACGTTATCTTATAATAAAACTCCGCGATACAAAAAAATAAAAGTAATTATATAAAAATTTGAAATTTGCTTATTTGTTTTAAAATTCTTATAATTATCAGTATTGGTTAAAAAAGATATGATATACTAAAATAGGATTTTTTTTTTTTTGGATAGCATAATTTCAAATTTGAGTCCTAAAATATTCTAATTATGGATTTACAATATTGGTTTCATATTATGACAATATATAGATATATGAATTATCTAAAAAGAGAAATATATATATATAATAAAAAAAGCTTGAAACTGCTACAAGATATTCTAAGTATAAATAATTTTGAATTAATAGCTATTAAACTCAATCCTCACATTTCTAATTTTAAGTAAATTGTTTTTTCTATCTCCAAAAGTAAATAAAATTTCGGAAAAAAATATCGGTAAAAAATCATTTAAATTTAAATTTTTTTATCTCTCTGCAGCTAATTTTTCGGGAATTAGAGGATCTAAATCTTGATTATTTGTTAGTTTATGCATTTTAAAAAAATTGAAATATGAAAAAATCCAATTTAAATAATTATTTTAATTATATTGAAAAAAATATGAAAAATTCTTATTTTTATTAAAAAGACAATTAAACACCACTCTTCCTTATTGAATGAGATTGGTTTAAAATAATTTGATTTTATAATAAAAAAATTGTTTCAACTTAATAAAATTATACTTAGTCTCTTTTTAAATGGATAAATATTAGGTATTATAAAGTAAATAAATAATTTTTTTAAAATACCTATTTTTTCTTTGAGGAAAATCGGTCTATATAAACGAAAAAAAATTTAATCCAGTAAAAAAATGTCACTTTTAGTTGATTATTAAGCCAATTAAGTTAAATTTAATTATTCTTTATTGATTTTTATCTAAAAATATCAAAAATACTACCATTTTTACAAAAAAATATAAATAAATGATTTTAGCTGAATTATCAAAATATAATAATAAAATTAGTTGGAAAAAATGTTAAAAATTAGCTCCTTTTTTCTTTTTTGCTACCTAACATAATTTCATATTGAAATTAGATATCTAAATTTAATTTTAAATAATTTTTTTGAAAAATTCAAAAAAAATTAATATTTATTAAACTAAATTTAATTACTATTTTTGGGGCTTTCTCTTTTTTTAATATTTTCTAAACATCGGTGTTTAGTATTTTTATTAAAAAAGCACCATTTTCTATTTATTTAGTATAAAAAAATCTAGTATTAAAAAGAACTCCGGTTTTTTTTTTTTCATATATATTTATTGGTATCGAATTTATCCCTTTTTTTCACTTTATAGAAATATTTATGTTTTCTTTAAAAAAATTTCTCACAGAAAAAATTTTTTGTAAGATTTTATACAGTAATATATTTATCGAAAAAATCGCATAAAAAAACACAATAAAAACTAGTTAATTAATTAAAAATTTTACTAAATTTTGAAACTGATTTGAATTAACCTATAAATAATATTTTTATTAAATAATTAAACTGTTTTTGTAATAATCCATGAGACGGTTGATTTTTTTGCAGATATTTTTCTGATAATTTTTAATTTAAATTTGATTTTATTCGGTTTTAATTGATTTTAAACTATCATCAAAGGTTAATTTAAAAACATAATTTTTTTATTTATTAATTTTTATTTAAGTTGATTTTTGAGTTCATATATATAGCAGAGAACACTAATTTAAACATTCTGGAAAATATATTAAATTGAAATAGTACTAATTTTCAAAAAATCTGAGATTTATAAATAATTTGAACTTTTTGAAAATTATGTGACATTTTGAGGGAAAAAATACATTATTTCTCACTTTTACTAATCAGAATGATATATTCAAAAAAATCGCACAAATAAATCTAATTTGTATGGATTTAATTTTCACCCAATTATTTCTAAAATAAATTATTACATTTATCTCATTAAAGCTGATTAATTAATTAGCCATTTTTTTAAAGAAATTTTATACATCAAGTTTATTACTGAATAGATTCCAGCAAATTTAAAATTCGATTTTATTAAATAAGTTTATCTCACTTTCCAATAAAAACCGAAAAAAACTTAATTAAAAATTTATGATTTTCTCATCTACCAATCGAAAAAAACGGTTAGAATTATTTTAGTTCTAAAATCAAAAAGATTAGTAATATCGAAAAAGTATCCGAAACTGGGTAAAAAACAAATTTTTCTATTTTAAGTATTTTTTACAAATAAAAGCCGCTTGGGTTTTTAGGTAAAATAAAAAATATATTAATAGTGTAAATTTATTTAGTATAGAAATAAAAAAATATCTATACTAAATACTTATAATAGGGATAGTTATAAAATAACCGTGACTAACCTTAATATAATTTATACAAGCTATATCAATTAAAATTCACCCAAAAAAATAATCAAAAATTTACCTCATTATAATTTTTCACATATATTCAATCCAGCTTACCATAAAAACGGCTAAAATTTATATTCTATAATCAAACTTAAACATTTCCAATCGGATGCTAATATCAATTTACAATTAAATCATATAGGCGGGGTTTTATATTAATATAAAATAATGGGATAATCAACCCTCAACTCTCCATATGATAACGCTAATAAAAGAGTAATTTAAGACCATTTAATCAAACCAAGTCTTTATTTTTAAGTCTACAGTAATATTTAAAATTTTATTAGAAATATGGATAAAACATATCAAGTCTCATAAAAAGCGCAGTTTAAAATCTATTTATTAAGCTTATTAGACACTTTAAACCTATTTATAATTTATCAGAGCTATCCAGATTTCAAAAAAACTGTTTGGTTTTTGTTTGAAATTAATTTTATATCACCCAAAATAAAACTTATCCAATTAGTTGGTCATTTATTTTAGCTCGGAATAAGTTCTCTTTTTGTGGGTTTTACACTTTTAATTAAGTGTAATTTTTTAGCTGGGTTTTCGGAAAACTAACAAGAATGAACCAATAGAAGTATTAATTTTTCTCACTTTTTAATTTGGCGATAAATCAAACTTTTATCAATAATGTTTTATTTCTATTTATTTTTCCATGAAATAATTGAATTTTTTTTCGGAAAAACTATAAAAACGTGCAATTTTTTTAATGTTGAAGTATTGGTAAAATCTATTAAAAATTGTAGAAAATATAAATGCGTTTTTCATAAAATAGTGGATGAATTATCAACTTCCTATTCTTGTGAATATTTTTGAATTGATATGTATAATGACAGTATTATCATTTTGAGATAATTTTTTACCTCGTAAAAGGTCGATTATCTCCAAAATGCTGAAAAAATATAGGCTCTTACTCCGATTATATTTTATTAAGCCAAATAACCTTGTTTTTTTTGTTTTTTTTTATAGTTATTAAATAGCATTTAGTATGGATCCCAGGGAAATTTAATAATTTTTTTATTTCTCAAAAATAAATACATTCAGTAAATAGTTTATTTAATAAATTAGATACGATTATAGAAATAAAAATAAGATATTTTAGTTTTATGTTTCATTAATCATTAATTTCCCCCAAATACTGCTAATATTATAGACTAATAAAATCCTTATTATTTGAAACCAGTTTAAAACACCAATTTCCTTAAAATAAAGAAAAAAGAAAAATAATTATTATTTGTTTTAATTTCAATTTATTTATCATAATAAAAAAAGAAATCCTGAATTTCCTGTATTATAAAATTTTACAAAATGAATAAATTACAATTTTTTTCACGGAAAATTCACAGCTTTTTAAGTTAAAATAGTAGCTTCTTTAAGCCTAAGTTTTTTATTGGAAAAGCAAAAAATTATGTCATTAATGAAATTTTAAATATCAGGGGCGATTTTTATTGCTATAACTTTAATATAAAATTGAAGCATATTAATTAAAATTAAAATAACATTGCAAAATAGATAAAATATAATATATTATTATCAATCCAATTTGAGTCGAATAAAAAAGGCAAAAAAATCACAAATGGTTGACAAAAATAACCAAACACAAAATCATGTAGCCGCAAAATGTAATGAAATAAGTAAATAAATTTACTTATTATTGATATATTATAATGTTATTCATTAATAGAAAAATCCATTAAATATATGACTATTGTGTTTATAAGTCCTTTTGCCAATTAATAAATATAGGAGTCTTTAGCAATAAATTAGGATGGCCAGTGACGTAAAATAGTTTCTTATCTGCTGTAATTTTTTCTATTATCAATTAGTAAGCAGCCATAATTTGTTATCTGGGTTTATTTTAAAATTAAAAAAACGTGATGTTATAAAATTAAATAGGAAACTTTTTAAAAAAATATATTGATAAAATTAGTTTCTTTAAAACTATCAGTTTTTACTGCATATTTATAGAAATACCTCATTTAATATTCTAAATTGAATTGTGACAGTAGGATAAGTATAAATATTCTTAAAATAAAACAAAACATCATATTCATTATTATAAAATAAAACCAAATAATGAGATATTCTTGGGAATTGTGAAACAGATTTTTAAGAGCGTTGGATGAATGATATTTAAAAATATTTATAAAAAAAATTCATTTTTTTTAGTTTTTTTGAAATCAATTCTTGTAAATCTTCATTAATCTTTTAATAAAGTTTTCATAAAAAACATATAAAAATAAAATTACATAGATGATTTTTTTAACCCTATTTAATTGAAAAAAAAATCAATAGTATAGATTTACAATGAGCTAAAAATAAAATATAAATAATTATGATTTTAATTATGTTTAATTCAAATAAAATTATTTCTTTTTGATCTTTACTAATGGATATATCGATCAATCGTAGATTTTCCGAAATGATAAGTAAAAAAATAAAACGAATGAAGAAACAAACAAAGTTTACTTGTATTTCATCGGTGCAATCAAAGTTAAGTTAATTAAATTTACCCACTGAAGCTTAAAATAAAGATAGTTAAATGAGGAAATAATAAATAAAAAATAAATTTCCTAAAAGTTATATGAGGTGAGTAGATTGGAGGGGGATTTTTTAGAGGAGTTTTAACGTAAATATTTAGTGAACAGGGTTTTTTGATAAAAATAAAAATTCAGTAAATTACAAAGAAAAAATAACCAATATCTTGGATTCTTGTTTTTTTCATTGATTAAGGGTGATTTAACTTTGCAAAAAAAAAAAGAATAAAAAAACTAATTCTATAGTTCAATTATTCGCTGGAATTGATGCTAATTAATGCACCTTTTCCTTATTCTGAATTTAGAAATATGATTGAGTATTTGTTTTTTTAGGGGTTTTTTATAAAAAATATGGCAATTAGATAGAGAAAATTTGGGTATTAAGTAAGCGTGGTAAAACTCGAGATTTTTTTGCATAGAAATATTTTTTTAATCTATTGTCAAAAAATTCTGCGTAAAAAAAAATCTATTGTCGAATTTATATATCTTTTAAAACGGTCGAATTTATCCGTAGATGAAGCATATACTAAGCCAAAAAAATCCACAATAATTTTTATGCTATTAGGTACAATTGGTGAGATAACAATAACAAGATTGAAATCAAAATTTTTCCTATGACCATAATTTCAATTTTTGTTTAATGTGGAGTTTATTGGGTATCCTATTATTATTAGATATTTCTCTCTTTATGCAAAAAAACCCCGATAATGACAAAAAAGTTCATGTGTACTCATTTCTAAACAGGGTTTTGAATAATCAATATCTTTATTATAATAAAAGATTTTCTTTCCTTCTTTAAATGGATCATCGATTATAAAAATGACGTCTTTTATTATTAGAGAATAGAGAGATGCTTAAGATAATAGAATGTATCGCAAACAATTTAACTGATGCCTAATTTTTATTTATTTAATGAGTTTCATTGCAGCATTGTTTCGTTTAAGAATCTATGCCAACTATCGGCGAGGATCTTTTAGGCCAACGTGTTCATAATATGTTTATTTATATACCCGAAAATATAATAGTGCAATATATTTTCAGCGCTGATAGAAAGATTAAATCTGTATCACGTGAGACATAATGGTGTGGAATTAAGCCTGAATCACGTGAGAGATAATAGTACAAGATTTTAGAGATTTCAAGTTATTAATATATCGATAAATTGCTATTGGAGGAAGGCATAGATAAATATACTAGCCATTATCTGGGTCAAAAATATGACAAGCCATTATTAATACCATTTATCAACGTATGCTAGTACGTGTTAATTTATTAACTAATATTGTGATTACAACTCAGGTTTTTTGCGTTTATAGGAAGGTATTGTTTTAGTCCCATCCGATCTGAAAAAGTTAAAATTGATCACATGAGCTATTTTATGAGAGGTGTTTAATATATGGAGAATTAGAATAAACGATGCATGGTTATTTTATCTCTTTATAATTTTGCTATAAATTATATTTCACTTTCTTAAACCTAAACGCTACTCAGGATTAACTAGATGCTATCACATTAATACTCCATTTATGGGGGGTTTTTGGAACGATTTTACCGGTTATTAATTTACGAAAAAAAAAACATCATGCATGATACCAATTACCAAAGATAAAAGTGGAAATTTTTTTGTCTTTAAAAATTTTCATCTTTTTAGGAGGATTGAATATTGGATAATGCAAAATTTACCCCTAGCTTTAATATAACTAATGGTGTATTTTATTGATCTCATGATATAATTAAACTTTAAAAATGCTGAGGATGTTAGTGTTTTGTGTAATGAGTGAAAAATTAACATCGTTGAAATGAGGTCGGGGGGTTGTATAGAAATGTTTTTTAGCGTTTAATTTGGACCCTAAAGATAAACATATATACTCAAACTAAGAAACGTCTTTTCTAACACGTTATCCCGGTTTAGTGGCAAATTAATTTTGCTCATAGACCTGAATTATGATTGATACGATTTGGATTTTTGAGAAGGTTTATCTCAAATCACGTTGAAAGTAAATTTTCAAATGAAAAATCCTCTAGCTTATTTTAATTAAACTAAAAAAGGCATTTTCCCGGAAAGTAAGATCCTTCTGTGGCTTTGATATTAGGGGATATTGTTTTGAACTGGTGCGCTGATTATTTAACACTAAAATAAGAGCCGAGTCATAAAAAAAAAGGTACAAGTTCCAGTAATTTTTCACGAGGGGATTTTACTTGGTTAATATTAAAAATTATGTGTGTGGTATTTTGAGAAACAATTCAAAAAATATTTTGCTATCAATGAATGAGGATCAAAAATAAAGGTAGTATTTTGATCGACAGAATAAAACTAAGAATATGATGTTTTTTTATCTATTGGAAATTTGCATTAAAAACAAGATACAATCGACACTAAAATTTAAGCATTTTTATGACCAGAAGGATGATTGTACTCTTTCTATCGCGTATTATTCAGAAGCCAAATTAACAATAAAGATTATCTGGAACTGGCGCCAATCGTAATAATATAGATTTTCCGTCAAGAGCGATTTCCCACCATTTGGGCATTCTATTCGATACTCGGTTGTGAATAATAAGGCGTTTTCTTATCTGTGAACCATTAGATAAACGGTGCTATCCATACAGTTAGCGGGAGTGGAGAGTTTTGTTTTGATACTAACGACATGAAAATTTCGGTAGGACTAGAAGACCTCAATCAAGTGGCTCATCCATTACCAAATCAGGGATACCCGTGGTTTAGGAATGTCTAGAATATAATGTGGCGTTTTCATTTGGAATCGATACATTTTTGCTAAACTAATTGATAATAGGTGTATTATCAATGGGTCGGTATTTTTGGGGATTTCTCAATTCAGGATCTTTAGTTCTCAGTTTTCTTTTCAAAAAAAAAAGTTTAAATGTTGTTATTTAGAGCTTGTAAATAATTCCAAAAGCGAACTTGACAGTAAAATCAGTAGATCGTTTATATTTTGAAAACAATCCAAAGTACAATTTGTTGGTGGCTTGCTGTTTTTGATATCTACCAATGCTTTAGTGTATCATTATTTATTTTGGGCATTTAGATACAAAAGACTGAACTTATTTAGTATATCTTATTTAATTTTAGAATTCTTTTTGTCTGGTCTATTTTGACATATATGAAGAGACTTACTATTTATTTGTCATTTGGCAATTGCCAATAATTCAGGTATATATAGCTGATTTCCCCATATTTGCGTCATTGTAAATGTGCGTTTTAGTAAATCACACACCTGCATTGACAAATCATATACGCGATCTCAGCATTTATTTATTATCTTCCATTTATAGAAAACGTTGTCACCAAAAATGGTCATGTGAGAAAGTCTCCATGAATTTTTTCATCAGCTTTCCGCTTTTAGAAGCATTAATTTCAAACAATATTTATTGTGATTGTTTAAAATGGAAACTGCAATTCAATTTAATAAAACCTATTTCCCAAATAAAAAATTTCTGGTTTATTGTTCGAAACAGCGGCATATTTTCGTGTTTTCCAAATCCTTCAAAGCTAGTTTACCGTAAAAATGCCAAATTATAAATTTCCTATTAAAGACATTTAAAGAAAAATAGCATATCATCTATTGGTTTCAATAACTGTTTCCGGAAAGAGAATTCTTTAATGTGATCTTATTGGTAGAAAATATCATAAGCATAAAGTAGTAATTTGACAATATAGCTCACAATCTCGGCTATTCAACTAAAGAGCTAATTAAATTTTTGATATTGCATTCTAAAGCTTGACTGGATATCGTTGATAAGGTATTTAATGAAATCTCATCATGAAATTGACTTAGCTACGTGATTCAATGCCCTCCAATTTTAATGAAAGAAAGAATTGGCCAAATTCAAGATTAAATGGTCAAAAAAAGCGGAGGGGAAATTTCAAGTAGGCTATTTTTTTCTCGATTATGCGACTGAAATTTCTTGTCAAAAGAATCCGTTTAAAATTATAGACAATATTAGGAGCTCCATTTATTCTTCATTTTAATGCAGTTGGATTCCAGTAAATCATTTTTTGTTTGTTTCTGGAAAATTTGACATTGTAGAGCCAGAATGCCATGGGTAGCATTTATAATCAACACAGACAGCCTATAAGCGGTTTACATCCCACCTGCCTGAAAAGATATTTATGGGTCTTGGCCATCTATTTTTTGTGCTACCACTATTTTTGATTGTCTGAATATAATAGATTTTGTGCCACCAAATCAAAAATATCCGACTTAGATTTAGAAGTTTTTTTTCTTCGTTTCACAGATTCAATATGTTTTTAGTTAATTCATGCCGTTATTTTGCTTTCTTTTGCTTTCTTTATATTCCCCAATTTAGCATCAATTTTTTACACAGTCAGTTTAGGTGCATGCATGACTCTCTTTTCCAATCAGAAATGTGCCAACTCTATATAACATATTAATTAACTCAAAACAGCCTAATATGGTTTATTGAAAGTCAGATGTCACAAATTAACTTTTTCTTGCTTAAACTTATATATATATATATCCCTGTTTATCCCATCCCACGACATATTTACTTTCCCTTTTGTAATATTCCCAAACCTATTTTAATGTATTCCTTACTTTTCATAGTTTTTTTTTATGCCGCTGTTAACTGAAACATATTATACTCTTTCATACCATAATTACTATTTTTTTATTTTATTCATATTCTCATTTTATCAGCCATTTTATAAATAGCATTACACCCCCTTCATTTATTCATAGTATCTCAGACATGGGCAGAATATATTATGATGCCTTTGAAGATGAAGCATATAAAGATGAAAGTCCCATTTTTTTTATAGACGGGGATTCGGATTCAATTCATTCTGCGTACGATAATCCAAGAGACTCCCATTTAAAGCAAATAAGTACGCTTCCTTTTGAAGATATGGATGAGCTTGATGAACTTTCTATCTACAGCCCTGAGTATATTTCTGCTAGTTTAGCATCCCACATATCATTCTCCCCTTTTTCTGAAGGCGATTGCAAACCAAGCAAATATGCTCAAACAGAGCCCTCATTTCCTAATTACAAAATCCCAATTACACCTCTGAGCTCTCAAATTGATATCCTTAACTTTCGTAGATCCAAAAATAATCTTTTCAGAAGTAGAAAAAGGTCTTCCAAGAAAGGGCACTTGAAAGAATATTACTCTGAGTGCACTGATATCAGTGACTCTTATAACTCTGAAATTTTAGAAATGAAAGCAAATGAAGTTGAAATCAAGTCCTACATAGACGAGCAAGTTTCGAAAACGGTGGACCTATTTAATGACTTGGCATTTCAAAATATTCAGGGCGATGGAGGAATCAAACATAACGAAACCCCCAAGAGCACTCATAAAATAGAGGTTGAAATACCCCCTAGCATGTATAACGAAACAAAAAAAATGGTTTCTTTGTCTAGTATAAAAAAGGATCTGAATATGAATATAAAAAAATTCACAAAAAAAATCGATAGATATCCAGATCAGGATTATTGGAAACCCATATCATCCAACTTGAGCAGTAAATATTCAAAAAATTTAACTTCCTTATATTCATATAACATCGATTTTAAAACCGAAAAATTACTTTTATAGAATATATTGCATGTAAATTGATTTCCATTGGGAGCTCCAGTCATGACTCGAATCGAGAATTTTATAGTGAAGATTTCTTTATTAAACGAGTTGAAAATATGACGGAATATATATTTGACATCATTGATTATCTGCACGTAAGTTGCTTTACAGGGGTTTTTCTTTCGGTCTTTGTAAAAAGACTTTCCGAGAGAGTAAAATATGGAAGACCTTCATTCCCATATAGCCCAAAAGCCCTTTTCATAGCATTATTGTCTCTTTCAGTTAAAATGAGCTCACCCTATGTCGTAAGCTCTGAAAATATTTCAATGAGAAGGATCTCAAACTCTACATGTTTAGAATACACGTTAAACGACTTGATGACGATCGAGGTTGGAGTTTTAAAGTTGCTAAAATATAACATTTGGGTCTCGAAAAGAGATCTAGATAAATTCTATGCAGAACATCCATACGAACTATCGGATGCTATGTTTTCTTTTGTGCAATTTGCCAACAGAATGGAGATTCGAAAAAAAAAGCTAAAAGATGGGATGGCTGTTTAAATCTAATCCCTTTTATGAACGTGTACATTATCAATAACTGTAAATAATAGCACTCTGTACTTCTTACTTTAATTTTTTTTAAAAAAAATACAACTATCATTACTATTATTTTATGTATTATGGCTTGAAGAATTTTTTTCTATTAAAGTTTCCTTTTTGGAGATTCAAGGGTGTTACCAGGGTTATTGGATAAATTAAAGTATATTTGAATGAAAGGGTGAAAAATGGAATTATTTTTAAATGTATTATGGAATAAGGATGAAGAGGAATTATTTTTTTATAACTAGGAAGTAAACCAGAAGGACGATTAGAACGATGACTAAAGTAGACAGAAATATAGCAATCCAGATTTTCTATGACAAAGAAAATGAAAGGAAGTTAGTAGGAAGGAAGCGTATGAAAAAATATATATGTGTAGGAACCTTTCTAGAGGAGCGTCTAAGAACGATAGCAGTGTCCATTTCATTATTTGCTCGAACGGTATACTGTTCAGTTGATTGAACAGCATGTTCTATATTGTCGAGCATGGACTGCTGTTTGGTTACCATATCCTCCATTTCGGAGAACAAGACATTTAGTTCCTAGAATTCAGAGTATAATGATAAGTAGGGTTATAAAAGAGGTTGTGGATAAGGAAGTATGTTACATTGATAGTTTTGCCTATTCTGGAAATATCGAGGTTCCTATCTTCGACTTGTTGAAGAACTTTTTTTGATCTGTAAGAGCGCTCAGAGACAAAGCCAGCCTGTTGGAACATATTGGAGACATTTCCAGAGTCAATAGCATCTTTGATTTCCTGATCAGAAGCGTTTGGGTTAATGACTCTGATTTGTCTTTCTATTCTTGCTTTATATTTCATTTGGGACTCTCTTTCGACGGATCTGTAGTATTCTATAGTTTCAGAAAACCTTTTAATTAAAGCGGAATATCTCCCCCTGCGCACAGCCAAATCACCAGAATCAAGGTTAGTTCCGACATTTGAATTATCCAAATCTTTTTTAAATAAATAAAAAAACAAAAGAAAACAGATTAATTGAAAAGGTTTAGTAATGTAATCAGAGACAAAGAAGGGTATATTTGAAAGCATCAGATTTTTTTTTAAAAAAATGGAGATGAACAGATAATAAGAAGAGGAGGTTAAAATGAGAATACCAATTAGTTGAGCACGTATTTTTTTAATTTCGTTATTGATTTCCATACATTGGCGGTCGATTTCAATAGCAGATTCTAATATAAAGTGATTATTTTTTAAAAAAACGATTATCATTTATATTGTATTTGTAGTAAAAACAGAGGCATATGTGGTCTTTGTAGTATGATGGATTTTTTTTAAGGGATCGAGAAAAGAAAAGGAAAGGAAAAAGGTACCCTTTTCTTTTTCGTTGTTTATTGAACTCAGATTCTTGTCATGTAGTTTATGGACATTTCCTACTAAAGTGTTTACTTTGGCAATTCTATCTTCTATTTCGGAGACCTAAACGATGTGTTATTATTATCAAAGTTATTTCTTTAATGACGTAGCGGTGGTAAAGAGAATGGACGGGTGAGTTTTTTTTTTTTTTCAGGCAAGGATATCAGAGATTAAATTTATACATAAGTTGGAATAAATACCTTATCGTAGAATATGTTCATTTCGGGTTTCTCTCCGAAATCGACAGCAGTTTCATGTCGGTGCAACGAGACCTGGGCATAGCTCTCTTTCCTAACCGCCTGTTTGAATGTTAAAGACAAAAAAAAGGGGGAGGGTCATGTAAAGTATATATATATATATATAAAGATAATGGAAATACCTCCCCACCCCCTCCACTTTTCAACTTTGAAAGAAGAGTATCTTGTTTGCCAGTTTAAATGCATGCACACAAAGCAATACAACCGCAGACTCAAAAAGACTCACATATAGATTTATTTCAAATGAGTGGGGGTACTATAAGGAGGGGAGGGGGGGAGTATTTATTAAAATAATTACCCTTAGCTCTTCGTATCTGTCATTACTCATACTTGATTATACAAAATTTTAAAATATAAGATATAAAAGATGAATTTCAGCTAAAATATGCAATATAATAAAGGAGGGAAAAAAAGTCTAGAATCTAGATAATTTTCTTCCCCAATTTACAAAAGATTGTCTAAAAAAAAAAGACAGACTAATTCTGTTCTTTTGGGAGAAAATGACATGGGTATGGAATTCGTCTATTCTTTCTGCCATTTTTGTGTCTACATTTTTTTAAAAAAAAGAAAACTCAGTTGTAATATAGAAAGAATGGATGGAGATTGATAGTATCCAAAAGCGGATATTATTTCAAGACATTTTTTAATAATTGGCGACTATATTGCTCCCAGACATTTACGCGTAATTAAAGCTTTTGTTTCTGTCATGTGTTTTGGCAGCCAATTGGAATGGTGGATGGGTGGTCAGCTGTCTCTTTGCTTTTAATCGCTGATTTATTGAATGCAAAGACAGCTTTTTTTTTTTTTTCGAGGTATTTCCCCTCAATCAATTATCCGCATTTCCGCTCGAATATATCCTTTTTGGCAGTGAAAGAAAAAGGGTTTAGAAAAATTGTATCAAAAGAGATTTCAAGATTAAAAGTTGTAAATATATAGTAAATGCCAACATTCGCCTAATAAACCCGAACCCAGAATTGGGTTTGCTGGCCAATCTCTCACCTCCCACAAACACCCGCCCTTGGCAACCCGAATTCTGTAAACATGTAATCTTGCTATGAATATCAAGAACGAAGAGATGCAAAGAAACTCCTTAACCCCGCCCGAATCCGTCAGGATGTAAAGAGAGGCGTTGGTTGGGCTGACTTCTTTTTCAGTGTGTTTTGCACTCTGCTACTTTATTTTCTGCTCACTACACCACACCCTATTTCTAATTCTCACTCTTCTTCTGCATCTCGCCCCCGCATTTACACAGAATATACCTCACTCTCCAACAATAAGATTACAAAAAAATAATAATATTCAGAAATAAAAGGGGGTTTTGGTTCTCTAAATACAAAGATAAATTTAAAAATAAAGGACTAAAATCTATTCAGACGCGCAAAAAGAATATTTCTTGAGTTTCGAAAGAAACCTAGCTGGATTCTTTAAAGACTCGCTAAATCCTCCCAATATAGCCACCATTCCCCTGAATAATATAACTACGGCTTTCTTACCCACGTGTAATATCCGGTGGAACACTCCCGGACTTTGCAAGTCGAGATACACATCTGGGAGGTCAGGGTACCTATTATCAGCCCATATATATTGTTTTAACAACTTATAGCAATTTGTTAATCCTTCAGTATCAAGTGTATCGCTCCATTCATGCTCGATAGTAGTCTTTCCGATATACATGAGATGGATCTGGAAGGAAAAAAGCATAAATCCAAAAAAACACACGACCAGCGACCCAAGACCAAGAACTAAATAGATAATGGCGCACGTCCAAAAAAACACGGGGTCGTTTAGCAGTTTCGCCAGAATTGGGGTTGAGATCAACTCAAACTCGTTAGAACTAAAAAACCCATTAAAGCCTAAACTCAAAATCGAAACAAACTCAAGCATACAAAAGAGTAAGCAAGCAACTCCAAGAAACAGCACGCTCATAAACAATGCCTGGTTTCTTTTTCCAACGCAAGCATTAAGCCATTGGCAGTGGTGGTCCATCCCCAACACGCATTTATTGCATTTCTTGCAGTGCCGAGTCGACTTGCTGACTACTACATTGCATACGTGACAATAGTCCTCTTGGTCTATCGGCGAAATTCCCCATACTTGCTGATACTCTAGATTTCTCGTTCTGTCTGAATTCGTTGCCAGAGGATCCCGAGTCTCAACTGACGTCACCAGAACCAACGCCAATATGAAAACCAGTGATAGCGGGAGCAAAACTCTCCACAGAAAATCCCTGCATAAAACATAAACCTCCATCTGCAGGTCTCTGGGTATGTCTAGTTCAGCAACCATATTTAAAAGCTTTCCAGTATTTCTAAAAGATCCGGATATTTGCTCAGTGTTTGTTAGAAAAGGCAAAATAGTAACTACTTCAAGCAAAACCACGAAAGTTAGCAAGGCTTGGAATTTTCCATCTATCGGGCTCATGAAGCCGTTTTTACGGTACCACTCGTTCCCAACATTTTTGGGAGTTGAGCTCGATTCTAGCAACTTTGCCTTCTTTTCAGCATCTTTGGAGATAATTTCGTAATGATATGATCTGTTTGGAGAGTTTTGAGAAGGACGTGGAAGAACTGACTCCTTGCATTCTGCTTTATATGAATCAAAGTCGGAAAGAAACTCTGACAAATCTAACTTTTCATCTAGTTTATTTTGCTGGGTTATTTGCGCCTTTGAAAAGTCGGGCCCTAATATTTTACTTATCTTGCCCCCACTGTTGGCATTCATTAATTATTTGTCTATGTGGTTACCTCACTGGCTATTCCTTCTTTTATTTTTATTTAAAAAAAATAGTCAAAAAGCACCGAAAAAGGTCATGTACACGATTAGTTAGGCAGCGACTTAATAATATTTGAAAATAATGCACAAAAAGTCTTTACGATAATATTTTAATTGCCCTTTTCTTTTCAATCGGTTCAACGTGCCTATTTTTCGACAGGATTACTTTTGCATATATATGTTGGTCAGAAATAATAAAAGGGTTGGGTTGTTTGGGATTTTAAGGGAATGATGGCAGATTATTGAATGGCGATGAACAAGAAGGTAGATTTCTAGCCGGAAACTTGAGGATTGCAGATACGGAAAGGGATTATTAATACATATAAATGCAGAGTTAAAGTTTGTCGCGAGAAGCTTCTCTCAGCGACAAATTCTCTCAATCATTTCCCCCTTCCGACTTTCCACTTTGGCCCAAATCTTGTCACTTTTTGCTGAGGGCTTGGCTTTTCGGGTATTTCCGACTATTTTCTCCATCCACTAAACGCTTGTTTATGTATCCATACCAAGCCTACTATTGGCCAATAGGCAGTGTCTCAGCTATCTTTTTTATTAAAAAAACAAAAATAAAATCGAGCAAATTTCGTTATTAGTAAGAATTTAGTCGTGCGAGTAGCTAATCAGAATCTGCAAACCAGTTGCTAAGAGAAAAAAGTCTCATCCATTACTCGCCGACGATATCTTGCAATAAAGTTCTGTGATACAAAAAAAATAAATAGTCCATTATTCGCCAAATTCCGTGATACAAAAAAAAAAAAAATCCATTACTCGCCTTATTTATCTTCCTCACATATTAATCGTCTGGCTGCCGCAAATCTCATTCGTTCCCAAAACTTGTAGATTTCCTTTTTTAAAAATCAAATCTGGTCTAAATTTTCTCTTTTTGGGTATCAGAATAAATATATAGTATAGTTCTCTAATTAATCTTTATTTTTTTTTTAAAAAAAATCTCCTGATTAGTATTTTCCGGAAAAATCATCACTATCCCAGAAATACACAGCCCTCTCCCTCTCCCTCTCCCTCTCCCTCTCCCTCTCCCTCTCCCTCTCCCACCACCCCCTTTTTTTAAATAGCCGATCTTCTCACAAAACAAATCACCTCTTAAACACCCATTGGTTTATTAGTCGACTAAATGTACGCAGAAAGCTTCAAGTTTAAAAATGCAATTTCGGTAAATTATAATATTGTGTGCAATAAATTCCATTCTTATTACAATATTTGCACTAATCAAAAATAAAATGTTAAAAAAGTGTAAAAATATCGATACTTTTAGAAGATAACAAGCCATATCCGCATTTCAGTTTGCGATTGAATATTCCAATTTAAATTGCAACGCAGCTAATTATAATCTAGTAAAATATGAATTCAATTCTGATCAAAAAAGCCCCTAAAGCACTACACCACCATCTTACCATCTCTATCGATTGCTAACTCCAACCGGGTTTCATTCTTGATACATTTAAAAAAAACAATCTTAATAAAGTAATTTTTCTTTTATTTTACAATAAAGACCAGAACTTTGCCAGATTCACTTCCAAATGGCTACCCTTTTTGATTACAACATCCCATTCGTGATATAAGTTTTCAATTAATTGGATTGAAAACTGATCTCAACATACCCACACTCATCCAAATTATTTACAGCCAACGAGAACGTTGATTCAGGTTTATACGGTATAAAGCTTCAATCATCCGTCTCTATAATAAAATCAATCATTAATTTTATGTTAAACATTTTTTTTATCGAAAAACCATCACAATGTCGTTTTTAATTTCATGTGCACAGTATTAATATAAAGTACTTTGGTTTTAGAGAAATAAATTTCAAGTTTTCAACAATATATTGCACATCTTTAACAAGTCAAATTTGACAAAAATCTACATCTGATTTGGAAATAACATTGTTTATTAATCAGCGTTGTTAATTTGGAGGACTACAAAAAAACTAATAATTTACTTGAATTTTAATATAGAAATAGCAACAGTTCAAATACTAAATTTGCAAGTGGAAACTGATCCAATCTAAATTTTAGATAAGACATTTCCATATTTTTCTAAAACTTTAAAATTACCCTTTTTTTTTTTTTTTTTTTTACGCAAAATTT